>JABFOV010000738.1:0-32569 GCA_022817685.1 Aradophagus sp. ZL-2020
CTTAGTATTGTGACAAGTGTGTAGTTCCCGCTGGATTCCTCCCGTTCTACACCACTTATACGACGCATTCAGCGGTATTCTGTCTGTACTGTGTTGTTTTCTTTGTCTTATGATTGCCTCATACTTTTCCTACTATTTTTATTCGTCCGGCAGTTTTTTTTTTTTTTTTAGGACATGTTTTAAATCCTGCATTAACCTAAAATTTCGGATTAATTTTTTATGTTTTTTTTTTTTTTTTTTTTTTTTTTTTTGTCTACATACAATAAAAGAATCTTTTATTTTATTTTAAAAGCAGTGAACAAATCCTAGCGATTTTCACACTATGTACAGGATTATATTAATGTTTTAATAGTACAATATTGAACATTAAAAAAACTTAATTATAATGTATACTTCTAAAAAGTTATTTATTTTGAAATTTCTTTAGGGATATGTTTACTTACTGTTTTCAATGGATTATTTAATAATAATTTAATAATAATACACTTTATTTTAATAGATTTTAATGGTGAATGTGGTAGTAGATAATAGAAAATGAGATTGAAAAATATTATATCCAATGTTTCCGATTTTCATCTGTAAATATAGTATCATTTAATATACACTGAATTAATGTCTGATATACAATTTATTTCATACTTGTACATTACATACGTTTATTTAAAACTATAAAAAGTTACATATAGTATCACTGTATTACTGTTATATATACTGTGTAACTATTTGTTTGTACGATTTTGCTATTGTTTCTTGTCAATATAATTGTAAGTATTTTGAATTACAAATTAAGAAACAAAAGCAATTAACGAGTCGTTACAGTTTTGACATTCACCCTTATCTAAGCAGTCTTATATAAATATAAAAAAATAATATTACACAATATTGTCAATTTTTCATAAAAGTCCATTGTTAATTTAAAAATTGTTTTATTCTAGTGTTTAGTTATAACCAACGTTTAAAATTATTGGAATCATTAGTTGATTCTACATTATTTTTCAATCAAAATTCATAATATTTATGCATTTTTATCTGAGTGAGATTAGAAATTTATCTCCATTATAAATTGTGATCTTGAATATACATAATAAAAACGTTTAACTGTACATCAACTAAAACGAAATATTCTGGATAACTTAAGTTTTAAACACCCATCTAGAAACATGTTTTTAAATGGACATTTGTCAAGTACATTATTACAACACTGTATATAACCCGGTTGATCTTATCACGAGATTTTCCATCCAGTTCGATGTAACATAATTAAAATCGAACCGCGAAATTATCAGCGTTACTGTTATCTTGGTAATTGTGATAATTGAAAACCAATGGGAAAATGACGTTTCAAATAAATTCTTCATCAGAAAGTGACCGCTCTTCCATTTTCTTGTTCAGTTTATTCAAATCTGTATTTAGTTCAGTTTATTTAAATCACACCTTATAAAATTCAGGTAAATGTCTAATCCCAAACGTAGTTATTTCCGAAATAACTTTTTCATCAAATCGTAGAAATTTTGAACGACTAGCAGTAAACTTGCAATAAATGTAATGATATTTTTTACAAGTTTCTCATGAGGTATTTTGAATCCAGTAAAACTTTTCAGAAGGTCTTGTGGGTAACTCGTAAAAACTGTGTTATATTTCTCGTAGTAGTTTAAAATGAATTATCGTTAGTCATTTAAAATTTTTACTTGAACGTTTCAGTTATGTTTCGATTAATGTTTGATTTTAATTATTTTTACTTTAAAAAATATATATTTGAAATATTCGTTGATCACATTGAAAATAAAATTATATATCACCTAAATCAGAATAAAATGCGACAATAATATTGATACAACTGTGTTAAGTTACTAGAGAGTAAATGTTGTCATTTACTAAAATTCTGTCACAAAAAATTTCAGTTTTGTTAGATAGATATACATGGTCGTTGATTTACATAACAAAAACTTTGATTGATTAAGAAATAAGAAACTTTCACTTTGTTTTAAAAAGTATTACATGATTCTGAAAATTTTTACATGAAATTTGACAATGTTTATTCATAAAGTTACCTTATCAACAAATCTCAATTTATAGTGACATACAAATACCTATTTCATTAAAACTTTCTTCCGAAAATGCGAAATGTACATTTACAAAATAAAAAATTACTAACAAATATGTTCATATTGTTTCCAGTGTTTATTAGTGTACAAAAGAAAAGATAAAATATTAGGATCATATAAAAAAAAGATAAGTTTATCTGTGAACTAATATTTGTAAAATCATTTCAGCAAAACCAGTTGTCCGAAAAATTGCACTTTTAAATATAAAAAATTGTATGCAATTTATTTTCTTTTACTAATAAACATTGTAAATTTCAAGTACATTAAAAAAAATGCAACTGGTATTTAGAAAATATAAAATCAATTTTATATTTCACTAAAGTAAAGTTAAACATTGGTTTAGAAATCACTCAAAATTGTACAGCGTTTCAATTAGAAACTCAATTTCGGACATAATGATCGCAATTTCGCCGAAAGATTGTCAACAATATTGCATAATTTACACACTGTTGAATTCAATCACATTAATTACATTCCGCTATTATATACACTTTTAAATTACGTATAGTAAAATCTATATCGAGTCACTATCTAAAGTAGGTTTATCACCTCTTCGCCGCTCTTTTCGGCTGCAGATGCTATTTCGTTGCTTTAATTTAATGTCCCAACACAAATGTTAAAGGAGAAGAATTGTATTGAACGCAAAATTGTTTAAAGAAATATAATGAAGCGCATTGTTGAAATGCAAAATTTTTATTATATAAAATAAATAAAAAAATTAAATTTGTACGAATCTTTTACATTTGATTAATTATGATACATTAAAAGAGTTAAAAAAATTTTAATTAATAAGTTATAATTACTTTGTAGCTTTTACTATACGTGATTTGCATTATAAATGTAACTGTCACAATTGAATCAATGTAAGAATTAAAAAAGAAATAAATAGTCAGTATAAAAGGTTAAATTGTATAATTTTTTTCAGCTCTAGGACGGTATTGAAATTATTATATTGAAATTAATAAATATTAAAAAAATAGACTATAATTTTAACTTTTATCATTCACAACAAAAAAATATTAAGACACGACTAGTTTAAAAGTAATGTATTCAGGAATTGACTAAAAAGTAAGACGAATCTTATATCTTAAAGATGACTTTTCATCAGCATTTTATATTTATCAAATAAGTCTTTAAATATGAATCTAAACAATTTGTGATTTTTATCAATCGTGTGTAAAAAATAACGAAAATTAGAAGTAATCGTAAGAAGCTTAGATTGTTATGTTAAGGAAATGTGAATAAACTTAATTGGTTATATTTCAACGTTCGATTTCCTTTTGTTGAAAAATGTTTGTCCTAAAAACAAATTGACGAAAGATCATTTGCTGAGATACGTTTTTGAGCAGTTCTTCTCGCAAATCTCCGGTGAATGTTCGTTAATACCTTCGTACAGCTGAAAATTTATCGTTCTCTTTTAAATTATACAACATTATATAAAAGCAAAGCTTTTCCGTGGCATCAAATGAGGCAAGATTAGTGCATTCAAATTACGTTCCGTTTTTGTAACGCTTTTCTCAATAGCCACATTGTTTAATTTCTCCATTGTAATAAAATGATATTCCACTGTTGCACGTCAAAAATGACATAAATATGTTTACAAAAATATGTTTCACCTAAACCGAGTAGTAATTGGCAACAGGAAATTTTGTATACAAATTTGCTAACGATTCAATTTACTTGTTTCCAAGGAGATTTTCTTTGCTTTAAGAGAAATGTTCTAAATCTATATAATTTCAAACTACAAATTCGTGTTAAGATAACACAGGAGTGTTCTGGCGTTCATCGAACTGTCATTGGCAGAATCGAACGCCACGTTCGCGCCATTCACCAATTTAATTATCAAATGTAAAGTGACACTTTTAAAAATGTGATATCAGCAAATTTTTTTTCCACGTGGAAGCTAAATACATCTATAAATAATCCCATTCAACTCGAGTGGACATAAATGTTTGAAAATACATCTAACTTTATTATTTATAACAGTCTTCTCTGTAGCACGTTTATTGTCTTCGAATCGATGTCGCCGTTGTCTTCGTCATCGCCGCCTGCCCTACACGGAAGAGCCATTGCTTCGTGTCCACTCATAATATTTTCCGAACACGTAGAAGCAGTCTTTGAATCTACGTCACTTGTCTCCTGCCACGGTAGATTGTTACTGCTGGTGCTTATAATGTGGTCCTTCTTGTCGTTCTGGAAATTCTGCTTTTCCGGCGACGGTATCGCCGAGACCTTTGGCACATGCCTATTTCTGTTTCTCTGCAAACTCATGGTTGTCGGTTTTATTATAATCTTTGGATGTTTCGCAGCAACGTTTCTAACGTTCGATCGATCCTGCATTAAAACGTGTTTTGCTTGTTTTGGCAACGTGGCGACCGACATTTGAGAAAGATCGCGGTTTTGTCGCATTAAATTATTCACCGTTGATTCGACGTTAATCGAGTCGCCGTTTTTCGTCACGACGCTCGCTTCATTCTCGTTCTTCGGACGCGCGAACGCTGAATCGCTCCGATTGTTTTCAGCGTTAGTCCCGATCCTCGGAGTGATCACGATTTTAACAGGCTCGGGCTGCACGTTTTGCAGCGTCAAATTACCTTGCGATTGTGCCGCGTTAGAAACAGCAGCCCCATCTACAATCGTTTCCGCCGTAGGCTTGAATCGGGCTTTCGCTCCTCCCAAATCAACGCTCCGACTCAAAGTATTGGTGTTCATGTTTCTGAACCAGTTGGGCTCGCAACTTCTGTTTAGTGTGTCGCTAGAAATACTTTTAGTTACGTTCGAAGCCTGCGTTTGAGGCAAAAATGAATTGAATGACCGAGACAAAGGTTCCGGATTCAATCTCGTGTCGGC
Organism: Aradophagus sp. ZL-2020; assembly: GCA_022817685.1. Classification (NCBI taxonomy): domain Eukaryota; kingdom Metazoa; phylum Arthropoda; class Insecta; order Hymenoptera; family Scelionidae; genus Aradophagus; species Aradophagus sp. ZL-2020. The sequence goes on from JABFOV010000738.1 coordinate 4,956, forward strand.
CGAGCTCGCCACGGTTAAGATTGAATTTCTATCGGCCGAGGCAACGTTGTTTCTTGCCTTGTTGATCGCGACACTTTCAGGGCGTTCCCTCCGGACGATGGTATTGCCGCTTTTGATGTCCGATGATTCCGACCGGGCGATCAGCGGCCCCACGTGCAAATTCGTTACAGCGGTAACCGCGTTCTCCTTGTCTTCGAATTCCTCGGAAAAGGAAAGGTTCCCCGAAGTGCCGACCATGCGGGGCGGCGGCAGCGGCGCATATTTCGACGCGTTTGTTGACTCTTGCTTATTGAAGCTCGTGGAACAGCTTTTCACCGGCAAAGAACGTCGTCGCTCGAGATCCGGCAGAACCTTCGGATAATTTCGACGTTTTATGGTTTTCAATGCTTCTTCGTGACTAACGACACGCTCGAGTTCGTGCGTTGGGTCCTTGCTGGTCACGTTAATGTCCCGATTATTGTTGGCGCCAAACGTCACGAAGGTCGGGGGCACGGCTATTTTTTCGTAAATGTTCCCTTCGTCGGGTTCATTGTCATTCTTGACCTCCGGTGTTCGTGGTAAAGCTGGGACCTTGGATTTATTTTTTGGCGTCACTTTGGCGTAGAGGCTGCAAGAACTCCCAGAATCGGACTCGTAGATTCTGGAATGCGACTGATTTTGTTTCATTATTTTGTAAACACTGTCCATAGGCAGCGGATCACTCTTCGAGTGATGATGCTCGATGACGACTTGGGTGTTCGTATGGGAGTAAATGTTTTCTGGAGGCAAAAGTTGCAAGTACATAGAATTCCTGTCGCTGACTTTCGAGCCCATATCCTTTGTGAGTTCGATTGGGATTTGTTTCAAAACCGATTCCGTTCGAGTTGCCGGGGTCGCATCAACGGCGACGGATACTTTTTGTAATTTTGAAGGTTTCCCTGGTCGAACGATAATTGTAGGATTGTCTTCGTAGATAGAGTCTTCCGCTTTTTTTACATTTTTTTGTTGGATGTTTTTTTCATCCTCGACTTGTTGCTTGGTTAATTTATCTCGGTGTTCTTTCTGCAATGTCTCGCGAGTTTTTCGTAAAAATCTCGGTGAACATCTGGAAATAATTATACACAATTGATTCTTTATTTACATGGAAAATTCCTGAATCAACAATATGAGATTAGAAGGATCAGGGAACTAATGAATGGTTAGTCTGAATGAATCTTTTATTTCGAGTGGCTAATTGTTATGACGTGACAAATGCAATTTTCACTCTAAATCGATTGAGTGTTTAATAATCTACAGATATATTTATTATTTACGATTGTTAATTGGCAGTACATTTCTCTTAATGTTGATTTAATCAAAATTGAGTAATGTAGATATCCCTATTAGTGATTTTATGTTTACTAAGTAAATAAGACCATTAACTTTGTCGTTCTGAAATGTATGACATTTTCTTTTTTGTTTATTTTAAATCTGTAATGAACGCCATTGAATATTTATATGAAAAATATGACTCACAAACGGAATAATTGATCACGAATATTAGCGTGTTATCTGCTTAATAGTTTACAACTTTTTTTTCAAGTAATTAAAAAAATACTTCTTACTATAGAAATTGAAAATAAAATGATAAAAAATCAATTTTTTATTATCCAAAACTCGATGAATGTAAAAATAATTTTAATGTTTCAAATTCAATACTTAGTTCTGAACAATGTATAGACGAACCTTTGCACAATTTCCTGTTGAATCCACTCTCTAACCTTAATATGAGTATCAATAGTAGAAGTCGAATTGCGCCTCGAGTGTTTTGATCGTCTACCAAAGTTGGAATTGTTGTCGTACGCCTTATCATTTTTAATTAGGTCGTTTAAATCAGGCTTGCTTTCACTTTTGTAAGTTATGTCCGGATGCAAACCTGGATAGTTCTCCACTTTTATTCTCCGTTTCGTATCATCTTTATAACTTGAGTTCTTTAGTGGATAATCTTGATTTGGCTTAAAATTTCGTCTTTTGAAGTAGAAGTAAACAAACGCGCTGATGTTAACAATAAGGAAAATTACTCCAAAACCAATGACCATTGATATAGCAGATGTACTTTTGAGGTTATTTGTATCAGCGTTGGTCAAAAACACCGTCGCATTTTTATTTTCATCGAGCGCCGTTGAGTTTGTAGCAACGCGAATTTTCGACTTATTTGGATCCGTCGGGTTTCCTCGTATCATTCCAGGATACGTCGGTTTAGCTGGAAGGGCATTTAAATTCATGGTTATGTTGTTAAATCGCGAACCTAAGCCATCGGCAATGTCCAAAATTACTGGACGCGGGCCCCGCGGGGAAATAACCGCTGTGTTTTCCGCAGGAGCCTCGGAGTTTGGATACTTAAATAAATCGGGAATTTTTTCGTTCCAAAATGTAATTTCTTCGTGTTTGTAATTAGATCCAGTTTCCGGGGGGATTGCTGAAAAAGTAAATTAATAAATGACAGATAAAAGTAAAAAATATTTCATTTACAAACTGTAGAGATTTCAATATACATTTTAAAAAGTGAATTTAAAATTGAAATTGTATCATGCGAAGTAATTATTTCCTCGCGACTAGTTGAAACTGCGACTATCTGATATACTAACTTAAATTAAAATAAGTTTGGTCTTCTGGATCATATTGCGGCCAGTAAGTTTCATATTTGCTCCAATCATTTGGTCCACCAGTTAAATGAGATTTACCACTCATTGATCCTAAATGCCTCGGTCCATTGGGATTCCTATACATAAAAAGAAGACGTTCAATGTTAAATCATCCATATAGCTGGAATACGTTCATTTGTGTACAAACGATTAAACTTGCGAAAAAAACTTTGAAATATTTAATCAAAACTTTTAATTCTGAATTTAAATAATATCTAAACTTTTGAAAATTTGCTCATCAATCGTTCCAAGACTTGAATTTTACTTTAGAAACAAACTGCGAGAAAACTATTGATAAAAACCAAAGATCCTGGTAATGATACCAGTTATACTAAGTCATATTTTAGAATAGATTAGTAGTATTGACCCAGTTTCTGCGAAATTGCACCACCAATTCATAATCGCTTCAGAAAAAAGTATTTCTTTTTTGTCGTATTGTCCGAAAGACTGGTACTTGTCTTTATTTAATGGAGCTCCTAAAACAAAGGGTAATTCCTCTCCGTAGGCAGCACGCTGGAATTTATCCTACAAATCATGGATGGGATTAATAAAATGTTATTGACAGTTCGTTATTATTATAAAACTACGACAAACATTCATATTTCAGTTGATTTTTGTTTATTTACGAGGCAACTTAACTTCACACATTATTATCTTTCTTATTTCTTTTTTTTTATAATATTCCTCTTCAATCTTTATTATCAAAGTTTAATTTTACCTTATTGAACTTTTATCCCTCCGCCTTTTTTTCTTTCACTCATTCGTAACCATTTTCCATTAAATCGAAGTATTAATAACAATTTAATCAAAACTACTTATTTGCATTCATCACCATTGCTTTCTTCTTTATTGTTATTTATTCCTCTTTTTTTTTTGTATGTTTTTTTTCTTTTCGTAAGAGTCTATAAATCTTGTTATAGATTTAACCAACTTCCAACGGTACAACATAAATCGTAAACTTAACAAAGATAGAGAGACGTATGAATACTTCAGCAGAACGAAAAAGCAATGGCATTTCATCAGGAAAAGGATAATGAACTTTCAGTGTGAAAGTTGTAAAAAATTGAAAGTGAACATAAATCCAATAAGGTTTTTTGTTTAAGTAAAATATCTTATATATTTCATCCAGTACCACGTCAGTGAGAAAATTAACAACACGACGTGTATCCCGTATGACACGGTCTTCTAAGTGACGGGAAATCGAAAAACTTGAGTGGCTTTTTAAAATGTGAATTAAGCTCGGTACTTACACCGGTGTAATCTTTCATGAGTTTCCCGTACGTAAACACGTACATGTAACTATTTGAATTCAGTCGAGCGTGCAAATTAGCAGTTAATAGCAACGGGGCAACCGTACTGCTATCAGAAATAACTTCCAGCACCATATTACGATTTTTTTTCACGTAGTCATCATCGTAACCGTTCGAAAAGTCGCCGTAGTGTTCAAGAACCTTCGACAAAATCGTTTCGGGCTCCAATTCGTGAGTGGCCTGCGAAAAACAAAATTCTGATTAATATTCATGCCAAATTTGATTGTTTGCCGCGCCGTGGATGAAAACTGTTCAATAAACTTTAACGGTATTGTTCCGACCGCAAAAAAATAACGAAGAAACACCTTGGAAATCAATTGTTTCGTCATTTAATTAGAACATTCAATGATAAACACTTTCAATAATACAAAGCTGAAATTTCCGATCGTTGAATAATTTACTGGCTTATAAAATGTAACGACGACGTAAGGTGCTTAAAAGTAAATCTCGCGCGAAAAATTGCTTTCAAATTACCGGTTGATTCATTAGAGGTATTATCTTGTAAAAATTTCTGATAAGAAATACGTTTTCGATGACGCTGTTTAGGGATTCAGGGAAAAATGAAATTAAGGCATTAAACTAATAAAAAGTTATCAATGAATATAAATAGATCACGTTGGTGAATGAAAAGTTCGAGCGTGCTGACAAAATATACAGAATACAAATTAAACGCGGCCGCGATTTATTATTCAGAATTCAAAAACACATCTTTTTATGATGAACGATTTGATTAGAAAGGCGGAATATAGATGGAGACAAAATACGATCGAAATCGTCGTTTTGATTCGTTAAATCAATATTCGACACGTACACAGTCTCGGCTAATGCGTGTATTGTAAATTCAAACAAATCTTTCCAATTAATGCGAGTCTCTGTAGTATCTTATTCAGACAGAAATTAAGTATGTTTTTTAATGAAATATGTAATATTATAATAAAAATAAAGACGAAATGTGTTGTTGCATTTGACAAAGTATTAAATTAGCTAAAATTAATGTAGTAATTATGTAATACACATTTTAATATTAATATAACAAATCAATATACCTGAATATGATCGCGTAACATTTGATCTCGCTGTTCATCAAGCAGTCCATGTAAAAGTGAAACCAGTGGAACAATATGGAATTTTTCCAACTCAGTAACACCGTACAGCAAATCGTACCTATTTATTTTTCAAATATATTCAACTTTTTATATTGATTGCAGGCATAATAAAATTTGAATGAAATGCGAAAATTAATTTTACGAAAAATGAAATAGTAAATTAAAATGAACAATAGAAATTTAATTGAACATTATAAATTGTTTATTTATAATAGACTCTTAAACATTTAACTATATTTTATCGTAACAATCTTGAAAAATTTGTCACAACTTGTTTTTTTTTTTTTATGTTCAGAATGTTTTAGTGAAAATTAGTTAAAACAGAGTATCAACTATCACCACTATTTTATTACCTGCCGAAATTCGGCGAATTTTCCATTAAACGTATAGGTTTATCAGGCATAACAGCTGTATCTACAAGGGTTGCGAAGGCAGGAACGTATTTTGGCTTATGAATTTTCACGTTGAGAAGTTCTTGGATATCCCTATCCCGTAAACATGCAGCTAACTTATCGTCTGATGACGTAGGGCAGTTCAAAGCATGAGCGACCTAGAAAAATGAGTTACACAAAGATGAAGATAAAATAATTACAAATTAATCTCTTCAAATCTATCGTGCAAGATAAATCAATATATTGTAAAAGTTGTAACAATAGTAAGTAAGTTTTACAACCATAATTAACAAAACGTGTTTAGATTACTCATACCTATGATAACGTTTATTAAAACATTTATTATAAACGTATAATTTATTTTACACGTACAATTTATTTCAAATGTCGAAAATATCGACGTCTTTTTTGCTTATTTTGCTGCAAAATAACGTCTAATAAGGCGAATTGAACTTTTTGTAACTCAACAAATTTTTTATAATATTTACAATCGTTAAAAATATTAACATTCTTTTAATATCCTTTTTTTTCTTTATAAAAATGTTCTTCGAAAATTTGATAGTCATCATTTTACGTATTTTTAAAAAAATTCTTAAGGTTTCGCTTTATTCGAAACACGTACTACACAATATGTTATCTGTATTAATATTATTATTATTATTATTTTCAAAGTATTTCTATTCAATTGAAAACAAATACATCTCTTATTATAATATCAATGATGCACTTATATAAATTATACCTGCTTCGTTATCTGAAGCGGCGCTTTTGCAATTGCATCTGGATTTAAAGCTGAACCTGACATAAGTATAGCTCGTTTGAAAAGATCTGCAAAAAATGTAAAACTTATTTTGGTGAATGGCGGGACTTGTCGATGTTTGCCATTCAATAAAAAGATTATATTTTGAAGATATAATATTTACACTCGTTTTACCTTGTTTACTTGCAATCGGACTGATCAATAATAAATTCGCAAAAATCGCGCCAGTTCCGTGTCCCATAATTGTAACACTGGAAGCGTCGCCACCGAATTCCGCGATATTGTCTCGAATCCAAACAAAAGCTGCTATTTGGTCAAGTAAGCCAAAATTACTGGATGTATCATCTTTTATACCCGGCCTTAAAAACCCTGTGCAATAATAAAAAGTGTTTAATCATATTTCGTTGATTCGAACGATGCACGCGAGTATGATTCGGGTTACTTTTACTTCTTGCTACTTTTAATCATGGCGAGAAAAATGGAATGTTCGCCGCTCACATTGTTTGAGGTGAGAAATTCAATTGTGCGGGAATTTCCGCGCAGAATATCGTTGACGATATTTCTTTTATAGTATTTTTGTTTGAATAAACGTCACTTACCGACTATGCCAAGGCGATAATTGATGGTGACAAATACAACGTTCCCGTATGCAGCGAAAATAGTGCCGTCGTAAGGGTTACCGCTATTCCACTCATAACTTTCGCCGTGTATAAAGACTATCACCGGCCGTTTCTTCGTAGTTTTTTCTCCTGCAAAAATCAACAATTTTAATAAATTGTAAAATTATTTACCTTCGCAAATGTATTCTCGTTTTTGTTGGAACAAATATAGATATACTACGAATACATTATTTAGAAATGTGTTTACATTTTAAAATAAACTTGAAAATTGAGAAAAAGGCATTCGCACTTTGTATTTTGGGTATTTTAAAACTTTTTTCCTGAAACAATACTACATGTTACATGCAGTAGTCTGCAGATTTTAGAAGATAAGGACTTGAGTCTTGTTCCAAATATATACACTGTATTTACTTAATAAACTATTAACCATTTGTAATAAGTATTATAATAATAATAATAATAATAATAATGGGAAGACAATTTTTAATTATTAATAAGACATTTATGTGCTGTACTTAATATTTTATTAACTTTTCCACAAATAATTATAAACATAAATATTAATTGTTCTAAAGTATAGAAGTTTGAGGATAAATACTAAAATGTTTTTAAAGTCGAATAATAACGTCAAAGTGAATGCAAAAAAATGGAACGGCGCTGATGTAAAAAGGAAATTGGTAAGCTTATAAAAAATATCACATCAATGAAACATAGTTTGAAGGTTGTCGATAAAATGTTTGTTCATTATAAGCCAGTGTTTAGAGTAAAGGCATCGAACAACCGTGGTAGATAATTAGTTGCGCAAAACGGCGCAGATGATATCATATTTTTAGAATTTAGAGGAAAGAACGTATTCGATATATCTACTTCGCAAATAATGATAGTCTAAAGACAAATAACTGTTATCTCATATGAACGCAAGCCAAATTTTTACTCGTCATTTTAATTAAGATTTAGCAAAATCATATTTTGAAAACTTTTATTAAAATCGGAATAAAAAAATGATGCTGAATAAAAATTGTCGTTCTTTGAAACAATATTTTGCGAGATTTATGCGACTATTCGTCATGTTTAAATCGAGGCATTTGAAAAAATTGCCGCAAATGTGGAATAAATCCTATTAAACGAACTATAGCGGAATGATTACGCTCATGGTTATACGTCAAATTACAATCCCAAATGCTTGACGCATTCAACTAACCCTTCCGCAAATGTGGTTTGCCGTATTCAAATACTTTAATCAGTTCAAGGCAATAAGTCTCAAGTTGCTGGGTTAGTAATTAAATTTAATTGAAATTGAAATATTTATAGTTACATTGGTCCTTTTAACTTTTAAAACTGAATCAGACGAAATTAGATGGGTAAATTGTTACAAAACTTGAAAAGTGAAACTATGCTGGCTGAGTGAATAACGCTTTCCGCGTCCAAAAAAAAATGAGGAGACGAAGACGTAGTTTTATTTTATAAATTTGTTCAACATTCATTTTTGTTTATAGCCTTGGGAACTGTATAGTGATATATTGTAGTGAAATTTGTGAATATAAGTAAGAAAGTTATGACGTTTTAACAGCGCATCCAACTTCCAGGTTCGCGAGTTCAGCGACATCGAATTCCGCAGCAATATAGCCACGATATATCACACGCGTTACGCAACTTTCCTACGGCTGTATATCACTGTGATACGGTACATACAAAATTTGTGATATCACAAGGATATCAAAGAGAAACGTGAAATACCTTTTCCGATTAAAGTTAATAAATCATTACTGGAATTTCGTTTGTCAACAAATCTGGACGTGGAAAAATATTCGGTGAGAAAAGTTTCATGCTCTATCATGAATCAACAAATGCTTTTCAACCCTTTCAATACTTTGGCTTGTGTTTGAATGTTTGCTTTTATATACAAAGAACAATATTATGTTGTGCTAACAACGATTGTCATTCGGTTTATACAATTATAATATATGACATTTTTTTAAAAATATATGAATAAAATAATTAATTTTGAAAAAGTTTTATTCAAGTTTTGATAGCATAATTGTTTGCTACCTTATTCAAATATTTTACATATTTTTTTCTCTAATTCAAACTAGTGATTAACTAATTAAATTTTCATTGATAACAACTGAAGCATTTAGTATCATTTATCCATAACCGAAATTGTATAAAAAATAAATTAATGTAAGATCCAAAAGAGCAGCTTTTGTCATGTAACTCATTAATGATCGCAATATTTTTTATAATGATAAGCTCATTTTGGCACATAATATATATTTTTATTATTTCAATTACTATTATCATGCTTCGCTAAAGACGTCTTAACTATTTCATCGTATTGTTGTATATATAAGTGAAATTTCGCAAGGAAACAAAAACATTCGAATTCGGAAGTATAAGTCTTTAATAAAATATTTCGTAATTTTTTGAATAAGTAGCAATTTTACTTTGTAAGAAGTCCACATATAAAATAATTATTTGAGTTCCAATTTATGATAATGAAACTTCAATTTAGTTATTTAAAATAAAATTTTTTGATATTGTATTATTTCATTTTGTTATTTTTGTTAATGGAATAATCAATATAAAGATTATTATCATGTGTTAATAAACATTTAGCAACGGCTGGTATAGTTCTGGAAATTGATAACACTAGTACTGTTGATAAAGCAAAAAGCAGTTTTATCATCAAAAAGTATTGCTTACAAGATACCTCTAATATCGAAAAAACAATTCTGTTAAATCAGAAAATGTTGTCATTTAGCATCTGCTAAACTTGATTATCGATTATGAAAAAAGTAGTCCTCTAATTATAATTTTTTATTAATAATTTTATTGATTATCAATAAAAATAATTTCGATTTTTACAAAAATATCATTTTATAGATAATTTAATGATATTTGCTGGACAAACATTCAATAAAATTATCAACTTAGGTTAATCAAAAATCGTAATCAATAATTGGACTTTCAAAAGACAATACACCGGATTAAATGTAACACAAGAAAGTATTGATCATTCATGAAATTAAAATTGACTTCACGTTTTTTAATATTAAAAAATATTTATATCTAATTGAAAAAAGTGTGTAATATTTGATTTAATTTGACGCAATTTTACACCTAAATTGAAACGTTCAAATTGTTCCGCTAACCTATTTAAAACGTTTCAATCCTTGTGCGTTAGATGACACTATTATATATTTTACTGTATAAGAACATGTGAAGAAATAATAATTTTTAAGTAATGCATGGTGTTACTTTATTAGCATTCTGTCTTAAATAAAGAATAACTGGTATTATTAATTTAATATTAATTAATTTAAAACACACTTTATTACAGTAACGCATAATATCATGTGTTTCTACAGTCATTGTAACAGATTTATAAAATATAATTATAATGATAATATAAGGAAAAACATGTAACAGAAATACTATAAGAATAAGCTAACGAAAAAATTATTAAAAAAATTTGATTAATAAAAGTTTAAGCCATATAACGTTTAAACACATTATTCTTGAGTTGATTGTTTGTTGTTTGTATCTGTTTGACCTATTTTACTTGTTTACTTCCTACTTTGCACAATTTTTTAAAGGAAATTTACAAATGTAAAATAAAAAAATTTTAAATTCTCTTTTTAGAATTACATAATTCTTGTTCGATTAAATTTATATAAGGGTAAACATAAAAATATACGAGATACAATATTTAATAACGAGAAAAGATAATTCATATTTTGTAGGTAAGAATATCGACTGCTTTAAATGTACGAGGTAAAACAATGTTTGCAGTTTTATTCCAAGTATTATAATTATAACTTTCGTTAAACTGATGTTTCCAATTTATTTACACATTTTTAAAGACTTCTTACAATGTAAATACTTTTTTACATATAAAGTAAAATTAAAATCTAATCAAAAAAAAAAGTAAAAATCGCTTATAGAAAATTTGAAAATAAAGCCTTAATAAGTCTTAAGTATGACATATTTGATAATTGTTGCCAAGTCTGGACACGATTCAAACCAAGTCAGTAAACTATTCGAGTTCTGACTAAGATATAACGTCGGGAAAAGCAATAGCTGTAATCAAGTACTATTCTCTTTAAACCGAATACTTCGCTAGAATACGATCAAGTTACTATTGGACTATTAAGTTACGATATGCAAATTGATTTGATTTGTATGAAACCCATGGTGGAGTCTGAAAACCTAACTAGGGTACGTTATATTTACTTTGTAGAAATTAAACAAAACGAGAGTCGTCGGGTTCAAAACTTCGCGAAGAAATGTTTTTTCAAATTTACAAACAATATTACTCATAGACCAAAGTAAATTTCACTGCGTGTCACACACTATATAGGTAGATTACATAATATAAATAGCTTTTTATGACTTATTTCTGTTCATATACTGTCTTATTTACATTCAGATCATTTATTTATTCTTGCTTTACATGTTAATAATACATTGTTGAATTGATTAAAAGATTGTTATAAAATACGAAAACAAAATAACATAGTTTAGTAAAGCATGCAACTTTACCTTCAACTTGATGAGGAGAGTATATATTCAAATATAAGCAGTCTTCACTTTGATTTTCTAAATAAGGCAAAATTCTCTGTAGATATTCATAACGAGCAGATTTAACTTCCTCAAGATTCGGCAAAACTTGCGGACATACTGGTGCAAATTGTTGAAATTGCCGTACACCTCGCCACGATTTCGGAGATTGTGGTGGTGAAAAGCGAAGAGGTCCTTCCGGCGGTTCGGCGTAAGGAATACCTAAAATTTTTTTTGAAGATTTTTTCAATATTCTTTGTCAACAATTTATACATAAATTTTCAATTGTTGTTGCTGATTAATAATTTTTAATATTTTTAATTATTTTTTTTTTTTTTAATCATGAAACAAATATAAATTGTATCTCTTCTTCTACAATAACGTGAAAATGCCAGTCACATTTTCTATATGGTTTCGTAAGATTTAAAATGTTACGAGAAAACATGTCAGAATGTTTTGAAATAATAATTTAGACGAATATTATGAAACTACGGAAAACAGAGATGAATGGTTATTCAAAGATGTCTGATGTTTAAAATTAATTTTCATTCGGAATTTCTGTATTCTGATTCATTCATTTGAAATTTTACTTTTAAGTAATATATTATTATCATTATTTATACATAAATTAATAAACACAAACAGTATTCATATAATAATTTAAAAAATAAGTAAATACCCTAATTATAACGTACCAAATAGTTTATTTGTTGAACATTTAAAACATTCGTCAGAAACAAAAATCTGCTAAACTCATAGTTTAATAATTTTTAACCTTCATTGTAATCTTCAATTAATAAGTAAATTGCAATACTGATAATCAGATATTGGATGTATACTACGTATTACAATGTATACTAAAAAAATGCTACTTTACTTAGAAAACAAGTATTTTATTTTGACTTTGTTGTCTCAGACATAAAAAATGATGCAGTTAAATTTCCTTTCTTGAATTTGAGATAGTTTCAGGATAAGTTATTGTTAAGATAGATTATTATAGGTATGATTTTTTTCTCAGCAGCAAAAGAGAATTATCTTATTTATAATATACTATATTATAAAACACTTTTATCGGAAAAGTTAAACACGTATCTAAATGTCTTCAAATAAAACACTTTGAAGATACTTTTGTTTTCAGAACGTTTTTGTTATGATACAGTAATTTTTTATATCTTTCAACGCAATATCACCTTGCTACTAGGTACAATCATTTCTAAGACAACTATTTGATTACAACTGTGTTTGTGGTTATAAATTGAAAACATGATTATACATTGATTTACTTAGTATAATAATTTCAATAGATCACCAATACAATTACTTTTTACGAAAAGAAAAAGAAAAAAAAAATTTTCTTACCAAGAAAAACATCGACGTACTGCAAATCGTGATACGTTGGTGGTCTTATAACCATGCCCTTAAGGCGCCCTTGCTTTGTTCGAATTTCTTTGGTGACGCGTTGTTCTTGTCGTTCCTCGAATCTGGAATGACTGCCATATTGACTACGACCACCATAAAAATCACGGCGATGGGACAAGATTTGAGTACAAAAGAGCAGTAATACGGTTGCTATTTTTAATCGCCACATCTCGTACTACTCGTGTACTCGTTTATCGGTCATTACAGCTGAAAATGAAGACAAAACCTCCTTCAATAACTTTAGCGAACTCTCACAAACTGTGTCTAACATTAGGTTGCAAACGCGCAGTCAAACGCAAGAGTAAAATGCACGTAACACGATGCTTTATTTTGCTGACTATTTGTCTGGAACGTATGTACTTCATAAACCTTTTTAAATCTGGTTCTAATAAATGAAACGTTAAAAAGTCATCCGCAAAAATTTCGCATTGTTTCAGTGATGCGATATGTAACGCGATATATTCTGCATTACAAAGGAATGCCTCGTTCGAATAACGCCATGCTAATTACAATATTCGCATTATGTTTTATTGGTTATTAACATTTGATGCTTTATATTGTACCAGATGAATATCTAAAAGACGTAAATGAAATTGAAGTTTGTGTGCGTAAATGTATCAACATTCTCTTGTTGATGGATGGACGGAGTTATTAACAGATACCTATAAATGAATATTTCAAAGTAATGACTTAAAAGTGCATAAAATGAACGACGGTAATGCATTGATAAACAGGTATCGATTCGTTTTTTTCATTCAGTTCACAATTGAAAAAATCTTGGTCATTTCGAAGCCTCGATTCTTCGAGATTAAAATTTCGATGGAGCGTGACTTTTCCTGCTAATCGCTCGCATTGCGGGCTTAATTATAATTATACTTCTTTATTATGCAAGAAAATGAATCAACATACTTGGCTCTTAGTGGTATTGCAATTAAAGACCGATGACTATTGATTTAAATAGGTGTATAATTTTAATTACAAGCATGCAAAGACAAAGTAGTGAATAACTTTTACATTTTTTATTTATATATTTGTATGTATATTCGATCAATAACGACAAAATTTAGAATGTTTACAAAATATTTATAAAACTTTTATGCGTGTAATAAAGTTCTTTTTTTATTTTGCAAAATACAAAAACTTTCAGAAATAAGTCTTATTTCTAAATCAATTATTCATACAAAATATACTGAGAGAAAATAACTAATCATTTTGATAACATATAGTTTTTTTTACATATTTCATAACCTTAGTATTCATATTGATTATTTACATATTCACATTGACTAACTAGATATTTACTTTAATTAATTAGATAATTAATTTCTTGACTATTTGCAAAAAATCCTTAACTACCTCCAGATAATAAAATTGACTATCCGAAATAGTTAAAAAGAACTATCTATTTCTGTAAGTGTACTATATATAATATAGCATGTGAATGTCAATATATACTGCCAACATAATTCGCATTATGTTGATCAAACATATTCTACTGTATACTATAAAAAAGGTTCGTGTACTGTACAACAATGATGGCTATGCGGTACAGCAATAAGTGATGTTCGAGATATTATGGTGTAAGACATTAACAGTTACTGTCTGGACATGACTGTCGCTGTTCATGAAGCAACGACTGCTGCACGAAACAGCGATCAATCATGTCCTGACAGCATCCAGCACTGTCTTGTGCAATAATATTCTCGAATATGCTTCATTGCTGCGCCTTACAGCAACCACTGCTGTCCAATTTTTTCCGTGAAGCCAATTCTTCAAACTTTACATGCGAAATAACCGACCAAGAATATTAAAAATGCATAATTTGTAATTATTTGCGTGATAGTTATATTTACACTTTTGAATGAACTTGTCTAAAATACATATTTTGAAAAACACAATTATGAAAATAGTTACAATTTACGTATACTATATGCAATACATTTTTTATAATTAACCTGCAATATGCAATTTAAAATTGTAAGTGCCACACAATTCATTCTTCGCAATATGCGAACGCCATTATCTTGAACAGTTTGCAGATATTTTCGCTCTTATCTAAACAAATACGGTCCCCGACATTTTAACGCTTCCGCGACAGACGTCAGTCAAAAAATTGTCCGTAGCAAATTTTTCATAGCATCGGCAGGAACCTCATAAATACGGGTCAACATTTTCAACTTGTTATTCTCTTGGCGCACCTTCGCATTACGAACTAAAAATATTTATTAACATTTTGTTTTGACAGCTATACTCTTCTCTTGGATCTTCCGAAAACATAACTATGAAACTACTCCATTTTGCATTTCAACTTGTTATTATATATTTCAATCACTGCGGAATGCGGTGAAATAATTCAGCAATTAGATAAACGCAATTGTATGAAATTCTCGTTTCCTTTTGGAAAACATAACTGTTAAATTGCTTTTACTTATTATTCACGACACCATTTCTTATAATTATCGTTTTAATTAAAAAATGTCGTTTACTTTATAAACTTACAGTATTGTTGAATGCTTCGGTCCAGTGGAATCACAGTTTCTTGAAAAGCATCACTTCATTTGCTTTAAGAATAATCCACGCACGACGCACAGATATCACTTACAAGCGCATATAAACGTTTGAAAGATTCTAGTATCGCACATTTTCATGTAAATGCGATTCAGAAACAGCACAGTTCGTATGTACCATGTTGCAGTACCGATATTAATAGTCGTATTCTACAGGGTGAACGTACGTTTCCACAACTTTGAAACGCACGAAGATACTCGCACTAAAAATAAAACGCACGTCGGTACGTTCGGCAGACTTTCGGCTTACTTGGAAATTATTTTTCGACCGTTCACTCCCGTATGTCGTCGATAACTTTAATTGCAAGTTTCATTGTTTTCGCTTTTCTGATACTTTCTTCGTACTTTTTATGTTTCGTTTTATACTGGTTTTACATTTTTAATTGTTATTCAACATTTTATATAAATTTGTTTAGTTAAATATTAATTAATCATCATGATTTACTTAAATCACTTATTTTTATACTAGAAACATTTTTTTAAAATGGATAAGCGTTACAGTTTTATTATGTCAGAAAGATTGGTAAAATCTTAACGAAGTGAGAAGAGGAAATATCCTCTTTTTATTATTAAGATAAATAATTAAAATGTTCGACTAAAATGTTATGTCTTTTTAAAACGAAGAAAAAGTCTAGAGGAATCCCGTATTTCTCTCCTGTTTCGCATATATTGTCGTCTCTTTGTCATGCGAGAAAGGAGACAGAGATATATGACACTTCACAAGCTTTACTATATAAAGATTTATTAAATACAATTTAGGAGTTTTTAATACAAGCAATGTATATTCTTTGAAAATTACGACGCGGCTGAAAACGGACGTGAAATTTTAATTATGTTTAACATCCCATACTTGTAGTTTAAATAAATAAGTTGAAATTATTATTAAGCGAAATTTCTTATTTGTTACACCGTAAATAAACGCTCACATCACTGTCATTAATTGTAGAACGTAATTTTTATAACAAAATTCACATATAATACACAATAATCAAAGTCTGAACTGTCTTAAAGAACACTTTGTGTATAACTGCTTTGCTTGTAAGATCAAAAATCTAAATTTAACTTGGAACGTCAGAAACACGCAGGCGCCGTTCAAGCTTTAAAGTAACGTGCAAATGTGAAGGTTTAAAAAAATTGAGGTAAAATTGTGGAAATTAAAAGAACAATTTCAAAAAATTGTATACGAGTAAAATAAATGATCAAGTAAAGAATTTAATTGTAGTGAATAAAAATACGTTTTAAATTAAACATAAAGTGTATGTTATATTAACGTTAATGATAGTTTACACAATATATGATTTTCATTTGAAATTTTCGACAATATTATTAATATTACATAATTAATTATTTGATTCAATAAAAGGGTAATCATGTTTGAATTCAAATTATTTTTATGTTCCGGGGGAAAATCGATCGAGGTTGGATCAACAAAGATTCGATCTTAATTTACATGTACAATGACACGAAAGTTATAGTCTCATGAGAGGAATAAAGATGCAACACTACGCGTTTGTTTCTATCATATAACTATATATTTTGTGTCATAGTCTGCATAAGTAAAGCATTAAATATTTATTGATCGAACGTTTATTTCCACTATTATGATTTATTACAAATCAATTTTAATCAGCGTACTTTCTTATGTTATTATACGAGTTGAAATTTGATGTGCATATTAACGAAAATCTTCGTCGAGTGTTATTAGTCTGAAAGTAAATATTTTCATATTCCATTTTTAATGCTTAAAACTAGTCTCCGAAGTTACCATGTACTTGAGTAGCTAACACTTCAACCGCTGGAAGGAAAAGTTTAATTAGCTTTCAAATCTTCATCGCTGATTACAATTTCTTTCTGTTTTCAAATTTCCGCAATAAGACAACCTTGAGATTGTATATAACTTATTTCATACAAATATTATTTCGAGGGTCTAGATTATCTTCTCAAAATAAGTCACGTGGCCAATTTTAGTTCAAGCGAAGTGATAGCTGATAAAAACCGTGCACTTATATCTGTAATTATAACATTGTATAAAATTTCTGAAATTGACGTGGTGTTGAAATATTACAAGATAAATAATTTCTTAAATGAGGGGACGCTTGTTTTCTTATTGTGAGTACGGTCAAATATTAATTTATGAGGATGAAATAAGTTCATATAAAAACTTTTGGGATGGAGATCTTTTCCGAACATATGGTCCAATGACAATACGCAACTGTAGTTGGGTCGATGATCAATAATGATGAAATAGCCGGTTTTTCATTTATATCGGTAATTAATGTCGTTTTATTTCTTGATTGACACTAGAATTTTATGGTTGACCTAATTTTTGCCATTTCGGTATTAATCAGCAGTAATTACAAAAACCGCCAGGTTGATTTTATAAATTGTTAATAATTCGAATACGAACAGTTACAATCATTAAGTAAAACATTGTAAAATCAATATATACGTTCGAGACATAATATTAATTATTTTATTGGTAATTAGATTATTAAGATAATGTGGATGCATTTTATTACAGCCGACATTTTATATTCATCAATAAGGCGTAAAAATGTGTTGTAAAATGTTATAACACGAAAGTATTAATTTCATGTACTATTAAAAGTACTATCTTTATTTTTCGTATTTATGTGCTGTATTCTAATAGTGTTAATGGTTATTACAACTTGTAACGTTACTGTATTCCAAGTGGCTTATTTTATCCACTTTCACAGATTTTTCTTTTAAATCCCATTGACTTCTAACTTAATGGAGGTTCAAATAGCCAATGTCAGGCTTCCGCTGCATTACAGTTTTTTTGGTTGATTTGCCGTAACCCTCTCACCGGTTCTATAAAGAAGGTGCGAATTTAGATTCAACTTTCTCACCACGTCTCTTTTTACATCTAGTTCATATAAACGGAAACTGTCTTTCTACTCATCTTCGTCTGTCAGAATCACATTCCATTCTCCCTGCTTTTCAAATCCTTTATTATTTATCATACTCCAAAAATTTACTATTAATTATCTCTACTACATTCATTAATATGCGACGATAGTTAAAACGGCATCAATTCTTTATCTTAAATAGAAAATAAAACATTAAAATTTTTTTCATGCCCCGCGTGATATTCATTTCGTATGCAGTGTGCCGTTTGAAATACAAAGCAACTTTAAGTGTGACAAGGGAACGTTATATAAATTTGCAAAATGATTTTCATTGTAATTATGGAACTTGTGCGAGTTATTCCTTTTTCCCCTCTTCGTCTCTCTTCTCTGTCTCGCTCTTTTCTTTTTATCGAACGCAATATATTACGGTCCATACTCGAGACTTTAGCCGAACTATTCTTCACGTGAGGACGTATAATTCACCATAAATACTCAAGCGAACGATGGAGCAATAAGTGGTCTTGAGTTAATTGCAAATTTAACATTAGTTTTGTTAGTGCCTATAAAGCCATTTGTGTTTAAATACATTACGCATGATACTCTAAGTGAAATAAAAATAGCAGCCTTGAATCGAGGTTGTTTTAAAAATTCGCACAAACGCCCTTAATTACTGCCACTTCAAAGTCCATTTAAATGTAGACGGTTTTTTCCCTTTCCTACTGCCTTACGAATTGTATTGAGCATACATTTTAGTGAAAACAATGTGAAATATACATATATAAAGGACATATCAGTGTTTTTGTTGATTTCACTTTTTATAAACTATTATACACGTGCTTTTCTGATATAAATCCGGTCTTTTTAAAATCGCCTATGCAAATGACTATAATATTTTGTATTTTTTGATATTTTTAAATGCGTAATGCAAAACTGCTTCTATACTTACCCAGTGCTTTTTGCAAGCTCGTCTGTGCTCAATGGCCTTTTATAAATCATGCTTACATGTTGTTTGCTTATCTTTTATCGCATCGAAAAAATTACACAAAACGCCGATTTGAAAGTAATGTGTGTCAAAGTATAAACCTTTATTCATTATCGATTTTCAATAAATATCCGGGAGATGCGTGTGAAAATAAATTGTTTAAATAAATTAAAGCATGCAATCTACGAAAAAAGTAAATAAACGTAAAATAACATTTTTATCAAATGCATGAGACCATTTCAACTTTTGATATTTATATACAACATTAACAAACCATTTCTTCTATACAAATCACAATATGCGAAACCGTTCCTGCAAATACCAATAAAATAATCCACGAGCATGAATAATATCTGCCTGGAAATCAGCAGCGTTTTTTCACTTTGCAACCGATATGCGGCGCCATGCAATATGTATGACGCATCTATATAGAACCCCTCTTAATAACGACATAAGAACTGAACCTATTCTGTCACTAGAAGTTCAATTCTTCCTTACGTTCATCCACTTGATGCTCATTCCAACAAACCAGCCCCAAACTCCTTAATGAAACGCTACCTCGAAAGGCTAAAAAAAAAAGAAAGAAAGAAACAAACAAAATCACCCGCATCAAACTTCCACATCCCTCCCTAATACACCCCAAATACGAGCAGCAACGTTTCGCAGTCGTTGTCGATTGCTAAAGGTCGACCCTTAAATTTCGCCTACGGGGAATCATCGATCGATATCCCGGACGCGAATCCGCATACGATTCCTGCCTTACCGACCGAGCGAAATTTCCGCCCTTACGCGTAATCGCAGCTACCAATTCTGACCCAGAGGGAAAGCATGCGCAGCTCGAGGAATTGCATCTCCCGTCGGGCCAGTCGGTCGGAGGTCGAAGTCGCGATAAGGTCGAGTGCCGTCAACAATATTGAGCCGCGCTTGGCATCGGTGCACGCCGAACCATGGCCTCTGGTCTGCGATTCATCTCAAACCCTCACATCACCGGGTTCGCGCACCCTAGATCCGAACCAAGTTCGCGAAACCACGTGACCCAGTGAATATTCCCGATACTTGGCAAAAAGTGAGACCAGGTCCTCCGCCACAAAGCACATCTCCGAAGCGTGAAAGCTGCGCTAACCACGTTGGGAGTGCACCAGCACGACAATGCTATCGCTAGTCAATCGCTAGGACCGCGACGCCCGCGTCGCGTCTAATCGGCGTCGAAGAGGCAAGACAACGTGTCCACGATGCTCGGGGTATTGATTTATGAAAGTATAACGCGGCGAGTGGTTGTTCGTCTAGCGGATGATGGTTCCGTAACAATCGCTCCCTCGTGGTCACGGTTGAGCGAGAGTCCTAGCGGGCGGCGCGTTGGGCTCCTCTGCTAAGCCAAGTCGGTTGACCGTCGGGTCGAGCGCGGATCGCCAGTCGGACTGTTTCGTCCGGAGTGACTGGACAATGGGGCGATCGCGTCGATAACCCGGGTCAGCGACCCTGACGCTCTTATGGATTGGCCGGCGGTGGCGCGAGGGACGTGCAGTGGCCGGAGCGGAACCGCCGCGGCTGAATAATAAAAGCGGGAAAGAAGGGCGCTCGCGGGGGGGATGGCGCGATAATTGATGGGATTGTCGAAGCGCGCCGGTCTCGATTGGACGTGGATTGGGCCGATGACGAAGGAAGCGGAAGCGACGGCGGCGCCCGCGCGAGCGGTGCCACGAGACCACTGAGCCCACCGCCGGGACCCGAGATGACCGCTCTCGCGATCGCCACGCTTTTTGCCGCGGCGCTTGTGGCGCTCACTGGCGCCGAGCTCACCTCAAGGATCGTGCGGACCAAGTACGGCGAGCTGTCCGGCATCATCGTGACCTTGGGCCGCAACCTCGAGAGCGTCGAGGTGTTCCGCGGCATCCCTTACGCGTCGCCGCCAGTGGGCTCGCTGAGGTTCATGCCGCCGGTGAGCGGCGCGCTCTGGCACGGCATCAAGAAGGCCGACAGGTTCGGCCCAGTTTGCCCGCAAAAGTTCCCCGTGCTCAACGACAAAATGCCCACTGGCAGAATGGATTACCTCAAGCGACTGCTGCCGTACTTGAGGAACCAGAGCGAGGACTGCCTCTACTTGAATATTTACGCCCCGGTCCAAGGTACGCTTTCCTTTCGATTATATTTCTTTGGTGAATTCCATGACGAGCATTGTTCCTTGCCAATTGCTTTCTCCACGGTCCTGTCTCAGCAGACTACTGTGCCACAAATCTCGTTACGCCGAGAGAAAGGAATCGACGGGTTTATTTTCCTCGGAGTGTTTCGGTTCGATTGGCGGAAGGGAAATAAGTTGTTTAGAGGGACAAGGGTTGTTGGAGTGTACAATTGCAATTTTTTGCGTTGGGTAGAAGAATAAGGGGAGTGGAATAATGATTTCTGGGTGGAGAGTATTATTGGGTAGGTACGAAACGTAGTTTAGAAACTTAGCGTTTTAAGTGTATGTTGAGATAAGACACTGGAGTGTTCTTATGGAATGGACTGTAAAATGTGCCATATCAATTTTTTGAAAGTAAAACTATACAATGTAATTGAATTATATTTTAATTACAAAAAAATGTTAATTTAAAATCGTTTAATATTATCGACTACTTGTTCGAAAAAAAATTTGTATTTCATTACATTAATTATATATGAATTAATGTTATGAATTCATTTTTTAGCACAGTTATTTTTATTTTAAAACGTGAAATTCGTGTACCATTTTCATTAAAAACTTGTTAAAACATGTAACGTGTACAACGTATGTTGCGAAGATTCATACTGTATTTAAATTTAAGCAACAAATTTTATCAAAATCAGTCATGAACCTTCAATTCCCTCTTGGTATATTACGATCCGCGAAACATTAAACGCATTAATTCTTCAATATTTACTCAACATTTATTATTTAATGATAATATTTCACATTTGCTGTAAATAAAAGGATCATTAAAGTAGTTTTCTCAATGAAGATAGAGTTGTATATAACTAAAAGTAAACGAGCCAAATCAAGCTGATTTTCAACTTTTTTGTCCGCGGCTAGCAAGACAATGAAATATTACTTTCTTATTGGCGGTAGGGAAATCATATTTGATTTTTTTTTTTCTTAACCGACAAAAAAATTATTTGAAATCAGTTTGTCTGTTGTAAACTGCAAGTCTTTTTTGATATCATATTCCCCGATGTGTATGAAACCAAGTTTTCAATAAAACATTTTTCGAAATTTATGATTCATATTTCTCCGCGTTGCAAATAATATGTATATGTGTTGAAAATATATCGGCTGTATTTCAAAGTGATTATGAAGATCTAGTTCCTTTCGGTCGTTTTGGAAGGAAAAAGGAAAAGAGGTAGATTGATTTATTTAAGGAATAATTGGAGCAAATCTTAAATAGTGATACATGTATGTAGAATTGAAAATGCTCTAGCGAAAAAAAACCAGTCGATAAATGGTAAAGTGGTACATAAATAAATGGGAATTCAATATACGGCCAACTCCATTATGCAATAAAATTTATAGATAAATATGAACCTTCTTTCAGCCGTTAAATCTTTCTTCGATACAAAACAATTGTTCTTTACGTATTTATCTTCGATGAAATAGTACGATATTAATTTCATGCACATGAATCTATAATTCATACGAATTAGTTTTCATGTTTCTGTGAGCATATATCCTTAGATGACGTAACTGAAACAAAGGAAAAATACAATGATTATACAAAATCATTATCAACAGGTCAGCTTCTTTACAATCTTATACAAATACAAATCACGATCCATTATAAAGTCCATTTCGTCGTTATCGTCGTACTTGTTTCGTGCGTTCAATTGTTATTAACAGAATAAATCTGTCTACATTTAATTGGGTACCAAAAATAAAGAGAACTTTTATTATCCAGTAGTTTACATCGCGTGGAGAGAAAAATTCATACATTCAATTAAAGGTTAATGTTTTTATCCAAAAACACTAAATAGGTATCAAAGTAGTTGGGTCATTTCACTCGAATAAAGTCTGCGACTGCTGCAAATAGAATTAATTAAAAAAATTTTTCAGCTACTTTTGTTTTGGAACTTGAGCGAATAAATTGTTCAGCATACTCATAATTTGTTTACAATATACAACAAACGAAATTATTCAGTTTTATTCATGCTTCAAAATAACAACTTAAATGATTTGACTAAAACAGAAAATGTTAAATAAGCCATGCAAAATATGAATCTAACAAATCATTGACTTCGTAAAAATATAAACATGCGGAATCCAAGCGTATGAAATCTGGAGTAATATATTAAGTATTGATCGATCTTAAAGTTGATAACGAACAAAACAACCAATGACAACGTCATAACCTCAAATATTATTTACGCTTCTAGTCAACTGTAATAAGTAGTGCATCATGGCTATTTTGATACACTACATCGTCGTAGTAATTTTTCATGCTTCATGAAAAATTACAGGAAACAGTGGTTACTCTTTCCTGTAATAAAATTGTGATTGATTGATACGATTTCCTGAGATAAAAATTATGATTTATTATTTCATAATTTCACAATGTTATTTCGTCACTAGAAAATATTTATGATACTCATCGCTTGTTACTCTCAGTACTTGTTTAATCTGTAATTTCGTAAAGTGACTACCGAATATTTTAATGTTCTTAATAACATAAAATTGAAGTCATAAAATGTATTAGGCGGTAACATTTAAACTGGAAATAAGTCAACAAATTAAATTTAACAATTGTCACTTTTTTTTATTTTACAACCTAACTCTCACTTGTTTTAACTTGCATTTGATAATAAAATCATGTTAGAAAAAATTAAAGCTTCACAAATCTTAGTTTTGCGATTTTTTTTACAATCAAAATTATCATCATTATTAATGATTATTAATCTTGTTTGTTCAATATTATTTTGTTATTGTTCAATAAAATTTTGTTATTGTTATTATTATTTTTTGTCTAAAATATATTTCCAAGTGATGTTTTTGAATGCAGAATTATAAAATTAAAGATTATTTCATTATGATCAAATATTAAAACAGATTTTATTTTGAATCAAAAAACTTTCTCTTTAGTCAATGCATTTTTTTGGAATACAACAATACAACGCGTATTTTTTGTTGTAACAAATTAACAGTTCTGAAAATATATAAGATTAAAATTTTTCTATATAATACTTAGGTAAATGATGACATTAAACTAAATATTTTTACAATTTATAATATAGACAAAAAAATATTACGATTCAGTTACTTTCAATAGATTTGATTAACTTTATCGTAATGACAAAGTCAACAGCGCAAATAAAGAAAAATAAGGAGAGTCATTTTTGATCCGAGAATAAAGCCATTATAGCTCGTACGTAAGATTGTACTGGTACGTTTTAAGAAAAACATTACGTGGATGGCTGGCCGTCCTCGGCCACAGATTTTTTTATTATTTCCTAATTTAATACGATTTTTATTATTTTGCAAGAAAAGGTCTCTTAACGTTAGTTGTTACAATAATAAAACCTACCGTTACTGACGGGAAACAATAATTTCTTACAGTATTGCAGATTACGCTTGAGCAAATTGCTTTCAGCGTAATAGTTGAAAATTCAGAATAAAATTATTCAAACTTGACGTACGGAGACGCAAATTATATATTTTTTTTACGGATTATAAATTTAAAAATTGTCGTAAATTGTCAGTGGTGTCACGACTCAGTGGGTAAGCCGTGCTTTTTTAATCTTCGAGATTAATATTTAAACCCTCGTATGTGCATAAAACTTGTACTTAATACTTGAAAGAGTAAAAAATTAGTTTAATGGAACGTGCTACGCAAAATTCCGAACCGAGCTCTGATCTCACGTAAAAAATGAAAATAAAGGATACTTTGCAGTTTTTTCATTTGCAGTTACTTATAATTTTCCGAACTGAACGTGTCTTGTTACGTTTATTTATGAACAAAATATTTTTTATTTATTTTTTTCGCTATACATGTCATATATAGTGTTATTTGCCTACAGAAAAACATAGATTAATTTCAGCATATTGAATAGAAAATCTCAAACTTATTTAGATTGACCGTTTACATTTTGCTTAACTGAATTATGTATGATATTTATTTCAATATTACAACTAATGACTGAATATTTTATCGCAACTATCACGTTCCACCAATTTGTAAAATAATCTCATTTGATTTCTCAGTGTTTTGCATGATTAATTCGCAACGTTTTTATTCAGCCAAATAAAAACAGTTCAGCTTATTTGCCGAGGCATAAGTTTTAATTGCTACTGCTTCACATATGGTGTTCTGCCATAGAAGTCAAACATTTACTTTAACCACTAAGAAGTCTTGAATCAGTAAACAAATTAATCCGAGCTTATATTAGCTAGTGTTTTAAGTAAACACTTTTATCAAAAGATCTACAGATTGCCGAGAGAATTAATGATAAAGATTTGCCGCAAAATCTCTTCTTTTTGTTGTCAAATAATAAATTAGGGAACTAATTATGTCAGCGAGCGTTAAAACTGAGATAAGCGCGCGAGATTGCTCCGTTCTTTTCGCTAATGCATTTTTGTCGCTCCCTGTAATTTTTAACGTCCCCGGATTTTTTTTCTTTTTTTCTGCGGTTAAACACATATAAGTGAATCGAGAGGAAAGTTTCAATAGTTGCGCAGAATTTTTAATGAGGACACGAAGACGAGTTTGGGAGATGTATTTTCCAATAATTAATGGGAAAAATCGCGTATTTAACAACGTTACAACTATACCACCCACGAAATCAGTTTATCGCGCAATGACGAAGATATTTTTAATGACGCGCCTGAGTTTAATTTGCTCAAGTTTATGATAAAAATTTTATTCGGACTTCTTTTCTATTTGCATTGAAAATTGAATAAAAATTTCCATGTTTTAATGCCTTCTTTTTCTTTGTCTTTCTGCGAAAAAATACAGTCGCTTTCACCGCCAATAAATGTCGGCAAACGAAATTCAACGAACGTTTTTCAATTCTCGATAATGAATAGTTTCTTTTTGGAAAAAAATTATTGCACGGAAAAAGAAGTTATCGCTACCATTATTATTAATATGTACGTTATTGCATCGCTCATACTCGACGGGTTTCATTCAAAGTATTACAATTACTTCAATTAAAAAGTGCAAATACAAAGACATCTTAAAGCAAATATTAACTCTCGTAAT
Source organism: Aradophagus sp. ZL-2020 (assembly GCA_022817685.1). Classification (NCBI taxonomy): domain Eukaryota; kingdom Metazoa; phylum Arthropoda; class Insecta; order Hymenoptera; family Scelionidae; genus Aradophagus; species Aradophagus sp. ZL-2020. The sequence continues at coordinate 31,404 of JABFOV010000738.1, forward strand.
GAAATTGGCCGACGACGCATTTCCATTTGGGATCTTTCAGTTCAATTTCCATTAAGTTATGTATTTTTGCGACAAATAGTTGTGCGCTTCGACCGTGTATTTTTCTAATCCCAACTGTGCGCTACTCGCGCCGCGGGTAAAACTGATCAAACAATGACCGCGCTCGGTAAATATTTGAACTTCATAATTCCATCATGGCAAGGCATTTTATTTAAAAAGTTCTATTCTTCCGCGAAAAGTCAAAATAAATGACACCGTAAGTCAGGAGTCGGAAATTAAAACGGTTGCGCACAAATCCTTGTTAAGCAGTTCGTAATAGAGGTCACCGCATACCGGGAATACTCGCAGTACTGGAAATCACTGGCGTATAGCCACGTTTTCATCAATTTTCACAACCGCGTTATCTAAGCCAACGCGATTATATTCGCGTCCTTATTAACAAGCAGCAATTCGTTTACCGAAATCCGATGAAAAAGTGGCGACAACTTTTTTCCTAACCCCCCCAAACGATTTCGAGTCGCCGTTATTGTTCCTTCCCCCAATTCGTTTCCCATTACGTAATACTTAATGTTTACGTAATTTTCTGATTTATGCGGGGTGAGTCGGGAAAACTCGACACACTTCGCTTGGTTTGCCGGAGATTAATATGCCAATATAAATTACTCGATTCTTCAGTCAAGCGGAAATAAGTCGGAGCGAGTAAGCGCGATCTTTTAATTTCTAATTTATTTATAATAACACGTTCACGTGCGTCGCAGGAAACCGACGGAACATTTATTTTTGTTACGCGCGAAATTTACGTGATCAAAATAATAAACACTTTTCAGCCAGCGCGCCGTAAGTATCGCTCGCCTTTGTATCAAAATTCCGTCGTACAAAGTATAAATAACAAACAAAAAAATCCTCCGGATTACGAAAGGGGTAGTGAATTCGGGCGAAGAGGATGGCGGGGGGGGGGGGGGGGGGGGTGGTGTTGAGCTGGTCCTTAAAAACTACCTCGGGCCCACGGGACCGCCCTCACGCGCGAATGCCGGCTCTCGTTGGAAAAAAAAAAATGAAGACACAAAGCAACAGCCCGGATGACACTTCTGGCTTTTTGACATTAAACATACAATGACACGCCTGTCAACATAGAGTACGAACTAACCAAGGATTAGCATGACGGG
>JABFOV010000739.1:0-32555 GCA_022817685.1 Aradophagus sp. ZL-2020
GTTTATAATAAAATATTAAAAAATAACAATTAACTTAAAAATTAAATTTTGATATAAATGATTATTAATTACATTATCTTTAATAAAGATAATGCTGTTTATTTTAAGATCGAAAATTGTTAATTAAAAATAAATAATATGTTGTATTGTGAAAATTAAAACATATATTTTTTAACATATTTTTATATGTAACATGATTAAAAATATTAAAAAAACCGTAACAATAACATTTGTATTACAATTTTTTTAATTTGCAATTATAAAAATCTGAAACATTAAATTATCATATAAATAAATATTAATTTCTAAATATTTAATAAATAAATTGTATTGTAGATTTTTATTCGCTTCAATATCAAAATGTAGAATTTACGTTTTAAATTTTTTATCTCGATGCATTTTTCTTTATGAATATATGTAATATATATCATTTATTTCAAAGTTGTAATTAAATAATATTTAAATAAATTATATTTGATACTGATACTTATAAGTAACAATTATATAATAAATATGCTTTTGAGGAATCTCTCTCTAATTTACTGAAAAAATAAATAAATAAAATAAAATAATTACTTTCCGTATATTAAATAAAGTATTATTAAATAAGTTGTCTTTTTGATGATTCATTATTATAAACGTCTTATAATTACGTTTTTTGGTTATATTCAACACTACTGATGACTAAACTTATATTCATACTGTTTTGAGTATTAAAATCATACATCAAACGAATTCAGACCATTTCAACTAAGATAAAAAAAATCTGAAAAAGTGGGACAAAATAGTATGAATTTCAAATGTCTTTTTCCGCAGTGATATCTTGATAAAGCCTTTGTAACGAATCAGCCTAATGAAAATAATACTTATTAACCTATTCCTTTGCCAATGTCGCGATTCATTTATAAGTTTGAAAAACAAATTTTTTAGTCTGAGTAAACAGTTATATATAACATAAATTATATTTTATTTATGAAAGGTAAAGATAGAAATCGATTGAACAGACACAATCGTAATAGGTATCATTTATTGATGCATGGCAAGGGAAAGTGTTAAAATTCAAAAAAATCTAAAAGTCTATTAATGAAAAGCAGTTTCGGATTAAAATTTTTTATATATTGTCAGACTTTGTAGATGTTTCCAGAGACTCATTTTTACAATTTTACCTAAATTTTAACTATTGATTGATTGATTTCACAATGGCTAATACATTTGATCATAATTAGTGCAATATTCATAATGAACATGATGCATAGTTATTCTGTGTTAAATGGAAAAGTTGTTGACAATGTTAATGATATGAAAATTATGTCTAAATTATGAATTATTAAATCTAAATTAATAACAAATTGTATAAAAATATTATTTTATGTACAGTGTTAGATTACAATAATTAACTTTTTCGACATTTCCACATCAATTCTTTGACTTGTATCTTCATAAAGTAACATATTACAAATAAAATTTAAATCGATATAAAAAATAGTAATATCACAAATAATATTTTGACTTTTGCGAAAGTAATACAGTTCATAATATTGTATCACAATTTGATATTGCTTAAATTATTGTAATTAAAATTATTATTACATATGTGTTATTGTAACGCTTATAAATTTTATTGCATCGACGATTTAAAATATTAGTTTTTAAATGAGTATTATCAATTATTTATATACAAGTGTGTTATAGACAAAATAAATAAAAGAAATACTTCAATTTAATCACTTTATCAAAATATATGTACATAAAATAATTAAATTGATTTGTACCGAAATAATTATTCATTTGCAGTGCTATCGTTGTTTTCAATTCAATATGATCATATTTTTATTGCACGGGAATCAAATTACAGTTTGAAAATAATCAAATAATAAGTTTATTGTAATAAAGAAATTACAAAATTTGTATTCGTATAAAAACATAAAACAAGAACAAAAAAATTATAATTAAAACAAAATCATGAGTAAAACGTTATGAACATTTACAAAAAGTTTCTATTTGAACTTGAAATAACAAGAAATAATTATATTTCATTGTTATAAATACAAAACTAGGGATTCACACTATAAAGAGATGATGTCAATTGTTTTATGATTGACCAGCAGATGCATCTCAGTCAAAGTAGAAATAAGGTTTTAAGATATTCAAATGGAAAGAAAAAATAACGTTAAAACTTGATAAATATACCACTCACTGACTGAGCAATAATAATTAATTATATTAATAAGTTTTTAATCAGAAATAAATAAGTAATAATAGAAAAAACTATAAAAAAACGTATATAAACTTCACTTCAACTATCGTCGATCGTTTTAACACGGTAAAATTCTCGTTCACGCGCTCAACAAAGTAGAAAAACTCGCACCATTGAAAATGAGTTTCACTTGGCATCAACATGAATACGTTCGTCATGCAAGTGTTTTTAGGATTGCGTTCGCGAAGTTTAGGGCCCATTGTAATAATTGTAAAAATAAGTTTTCGCGACCTTAACCGAGTCTGCGAAATAATTGTTGGACAGTCGAAAATCGTTTCTGTAGAGTTGCCGCTATATGATTAATTTCTCGCGAGCGTCGCTGATCTCGAGATCGGGCGTTTCCGGCTTGGTCTCGAGAGAAGGCAAGGAGCACTTCCGATCGAGCTCGCGCCACACGTTATCGACGCGTTCGGACAACCGATCAAGGTATTTGTAGGCGGTGCGGTCAACCACTGATTTCGTCTTGATGCAGTCGTTGCCGCCGAATTCGCAAACTCGGTAGTGGTGCAGAATGGCCGCCTCGGATGGCACGTTGACCGTACCGTGACCTGGAATGAACTGCCAGATGAAGTGGTTGCCCGCCTCGATCACGTTGTTCGGCTTGCAAATGTACTTGGAACGTTGTTTGTGCGGGTGCAATTTGGTGCGCCGCCGGGTTTTACGCAACGTTATCAAACCCGCTTCGGTGGCGCGCCGGCTCGTCGAAACATATGGATCGTCTGCCCACTGAAGATAAAAAAATGCGTTCTGAAACGAGAAAGCCCCTGTCGTTTTCATGTTGATTCGGGTCGCCATCCACCTATAAAAACATTTTTCATTACATACGTTGGAAATCGATATTCATATTCATCAGAATCGAAAATTTCTCAGTAATCATGTCTCTCTACTTTTCTAAGTATTGTTTACTTAGAACCAGAACGGAAAACACACTTTTGGTTCAAGTTTCGTTATAAATTGACGTGAAAACTTTGATAGGTTCCGAAGAAAGATTTTCCTTATAAATGCACGTGTATAGAATCCGTATTTACTTTTTATTAATAATACCTAATATACTAATTTTTGAAAATTAATTTTATAAAATTTTATATGCACGTTTTACAGAAAGTCCAGATTATCATTATTTCTAGTAACAGTATACCCATTGTAAATGGAACCTACTGTTCGATTAAGTAAAATTTATAATAGATTCTTAAAATTCTGTTTTACATTAATATACTCTGTAGTTGAGAAATTATCAAACGTAATCATGTCAATTTCATTCATGTTTATTTGACTTAATATTCGGAGTTAAAAAGAATAAAATGTTAATTTGACGATTGAAGTCAATCGTACTGTCGTTATACGAAAGCGAAAGTTAGAAAAAGGAGTGTAAGAGGGTTAGCGAAATGGTGAACACTCACTTGATTAAATCTAACATGGAGTCATTGTAAGTAGGTATGATAAATTCATCTAGATCCAAAAGCGCAACGTATTCGAACGAGTACATGGAGCGATAAAGGCAATCGTTGAGAGCAGCGAACAGTCCCTCGGTGCGAATCTCAAGTTGCGATACCATGTCCAAATGGTGCCAAGGAAGTAAAGTTACGATACCTTTGTTCACGTAATGTCTGAGCGCACATCCGGCTTCTGCACCGACCGTGTCATTATACAAAGTTACGTGAGTCGCGCCCAGAATTCTGTGCAATTCTATAAATTCTATCAATTGTAAAACCTATAACGTTAAAAGCATTGTCTTAACTTTATTATAGAGGGCCTAAATCGTTGGTAGAGGTAGTTGGTAGCTATTAGACTAAGAATAATTTGTGTTTAACTTTTTCCTCAATTTAAAAAAATGTTTTTTATTAGGCAAACTATGTGAAAAGTAAAAGAACGTGTTTAAGTTTGATATCTAAATTAAAAAACATTACTCACTCTATTATAATCGTAATGTAAAGGCTTAACACAGATACCCATTGGGTGTTTTTCTTTAGGCCTCATCTCGGGCCGATTCTGTATCAGAATTCGATTAGTTGGTGTAGCACGAAGCCTCGCTACAATGCTAACTGCTTCTGGAATATATTCCAGAGATGGCGCTCTCTTAGGTAGAGGGCATATAACAAAACAGGCGCTGTATTTCAAACCCCAATTTTCCCTAATTACCTGAAATAATTGTTAAGATTACTAATGTTATATTTTGACCACAAAACTCGAACAATCTATTTACAAAATAGCATGAGACAAAAATTAGCCAGGTCAATTTTGAGTTAATCTTTATAATTAAATTATAAGAGTAGACTTTGGTACAGAAACTGAACTGATTACGCCAATATAAATTCAAAGCTGATTTAAACTCAAAATGATAAATTTACATAAATTTTATGTGTCGTGATGGACACTCAAATTTATTATGAATCATTGTGCATTTTGAATTAGAGTACATGGAAATTATTAAAATACTTTTCCAATAATTTATAGGCAATGTTTAATGTATAATGTACGTGTTTTCTTAATGAATTTGTTGCAAATTTACAAAGTTGCGCGAAATTGCGCATAACTTAAGAGTCTTGATTTACGAAATTAGGTATAGTAAATTCAACGACCGCCTTAATTACCTTAATCATAGCAGAAACCGTTACGGAAACTGTATTATTACTGTTGGAGCGAGATTGGTACCAAAGTCTGCACCAAACATGCTCAGGACCTCTCGTTTTCGTAGCACCAATAACACGAACTAATCCCATACTTTTTCCATTAATTGAAGTTCCGATACCTTCTCTGTCATCGTAATACGCGGAGTAGACGAAAAATTTGAATCTGCAAAAGTGAACAAGTAATGGTGTACTTTTTGAAACATATTTGGCTTTCTTTCTACTCAAACAGTCCAGTTGGTCAATAAAAGACAAGAAAGTTATCTCAATACACTAATTGTTTTAAAGTAAATTAAATTTTTCATTGACACATAATTCAAAACTGTCTCTTGTACAATCAACATTTTTATCTAATTGTAAGACGACATTGTTTTTTAAAATATCGCTTTAATTTATTTTCGTTATAACAAAGTCCAGAGAAACGAATTTCATTTGCATATTCTTGAATTTCGCTCCACTACATTTTTCTGCTTTAGAAAGAAGTGGAGTAAATGTACTTTTGTGTTGAAATGAAAGCATAATGTAAAGCAAGGATGCTTAACAATTTTTTAAATATGAAAGTAATGCCCGGCATTAATTCACATTGTTTTGTTTAAGAAAGAAATCAGATTAAAAATGAACTCAAAGGGTTTTTTAAGGAACAACAATTATATATGTAAATATTCCATGGATGTTTTCCAATCACTCGTTTTTAGTACAAATTGTGTCATTTTAATTAAGGCTTTATTAACGATTGATTGAACGCAAAAAATAACAAAAATTACCAGAAAATAGCCAGAGTGCAACTTAAATATTGAATCACTGTCCGACCTAATATAACCATTTAATAAATCACAGAGTTCGGAGAAAAAAATAAAAATTGTGTTGTTTTAATGAAGGATATATTAACGATTGAGTGAAAGCAAAAATAACAAAAAAGTGTTCATGTTAATCAATGATTCACTTATTTTAAACTGAATTGTTTAACTTGTAGGTGCAAAATGGAGTATAATTGCATGAGTTTTTTCGTTCGAGCGCGTGTATCAACGAGCTAAACACACCTCTACAATTGTGATTTTTATGCACGAGCTGTAATAATCAAAGTCACGACTAAAGCGACGCCGTAGATGTTATTTTATTGAAGGGCCGAATTGGCGTGAAATATTTTCCCTGAAATTAAGTAGTAAAATGCACACCTTGTATTCGTGACGGCCAGCCATTCCGCGTGCGTGATACGTAAAGCCGGATCGAGCGGGGGCAAGCGAGCTTCCACGTCCAAAGGCAGACTTTGCAGTTCCCGCGGATTCGACGATATAACGATTTTCGCACTCTCGCGCACCAACAGTCCAACGTGCTCGTCAAAACTCCCCTTCAGGCCAGCATAATCTTCCGGCTGGAAAAATCCATTTTGCGCATTTCAATGGAAGTCGGACGCTCGAATATTAACGGCGCGAACAACTTGGTACGAAACAAGCGATAAAAGCTCGAACAAATCGGGCCGCATTGTCTGTATCAGTAACAAGATCGCCGTCCGTTATTCCGGCACCAATTTCGGAGCTTGCAACTTTCGAGCGAAATGTTTGACCGACTAATGAGAAGCAATTATTATCGAAGATGAGTCGCGTTCGATTCGCGTTAATTGGAAGCACTTGTCACGTTTTATAAGTCTCATCGAGTTTAATAGTTTGTTGTGCAATGTGTTTACAGAGGCCGTATGAAATATTAAATGAATTCGGCTGCAATATGCAAGCCGCGTGCAATTAAACGCTGATGCGGAATTGAATTTAATGAAACGTGCTTAACGATGAGTTTATTTGGCCAACTATGCCTCGTTTCCAAACGCACCTAACTCGAGGCAAGTGCGAAATTTGGTCATTTCATCATAGTGGCGCGTCATTCTGAATCACGATAACGTCAATTTACGCGCGCCGAATAATTATGACTTTGAAATACACGGGGAATAATTAAAATTTGGATCGTTATATATTCAAAAGGGGACCTAAGTGATGAGATTCAAGTTGACGTGAAAAGTGAATCCGTTGAATCGAAATTGTGTTTTGTCTGGTTTCCGCTGGAAAGAAAACTTTTTGATGAAGATTGTTTAACAATTTGGCTTGGATGAGAGAACAGAAACTTGAGAATTTTAAAAAGAAATTACGAGGCGCGGACAATCCGGCGAACCATTTGTTAATTCGTATTTAACATTTTCTACAGTATTTAAATGTATATAATTAATTCAATCAAAAAAGCATTTTCATAATTAAGTGGCCCTGAAATATGCATTCAAAAACGTCTGTACCAGATTTCTATTTATAATCGTCTTCGTGCATAACATGAACGAGGACAATTTTAGCCGCAAGGATAATTCAGTAAAAATCTAAATAAGGATGTTTTTGAATGCAAATCTGAATAAAAGTATTTTAAATAGAACCTGCCAATTCAGAGCAACATCTTCCGATAGAAATTTGCTTTTCGTTTAATTGCACTTTCTTTTTTTTTCGCTCATTTACTCGAAACTTTTCCTCAACGTACTATTTCGGCGCGATAATTTATTTACCGACCGATCGGTCGGGTTTGTTGAAACAGATGTTACTTTTCAAAGTCATTTATCGTTTATAAATGCTCGGCGAACTTACTCCAACTTCCTCGTAATCCGGCCTGTCCGGCGCTGCGGCTAAACGGTGTCCATTACGGTGATTACCGAGTCCACTGTGGATGTTGCCGTTGCGTCGCTCGTCGATGAGAAAAATTTCCGTCAGAACGATCAGACCGAAAACCGCGAAGAACATGACGACAAGCATGAACGACGAGTTCGCCCGGTCTTTGAGGACACTCGTGCTGCCCCGGCTTCCGCCACTGGATCGCCGAGAACCCATGATGGCGTGGCTGCGTGTCGAATAAATTGACGGATCAGTTGACTATTGACGCGTGAGAAAAGTTGTTGCGGAAAATAAAGTTTCAATATGCATTCATTAGTAACTTTGATTTATACGCTAAAAAAAATGTATATCCGAGTTTTACATCTAGTTTAGGGAAACACGACTATATCTAGTTGGTAGAAAAGTTTCAGTAACGATCATTTGACCTGAATGTATTTTAAGAAGTATGCGAGAATTGTTTTCATCTAAAGTAGAGTAGTTTATATAACTCTTTTTTGTTTGAAGCAAAACGTTTTTATGTCAAAAAATTTTGCTTTCCCAAAGAATCCAAAGTGGACATTTTATAACCGTTATTGGGGCTCGATCAGAAAAAAATGCTTGATCAGGGCCATATCGATGCTCTATGCCAGGGCCTGATCGGGCCCTACTTGGGATTCGATAAGGCAATACATTTTAATATATTTTAATAATCCAATTGAAGTTATATTTTGAAATTTTTGTATACATAATTTTAAACTAGCTACATATAATTGCTTTTTTTTAACTAGATGAGAAACTTGAATGTACTTTTTTTCTTAGCGATAGTGACAAAGACAATATCGAAATAAAAAAGAACTGCTACAATAATACAATTTTCTTTTATATACATTGTGTTAATACAGAAAATTTTATTTTGTGTAATAAGATTGATAATGGAGAAGTAAAAGTCAACAACAAAATTGTAAAAACCCAACGAAATTTAGTTTATTTTTTGATGTTGGTTTAAAATCAGAAAGTCAGCTTTAAAGTGACATGTTTATCCAGCATAAATATTTATATCTTAAATAATACTTTAGGTGAATACCTGATGCTCTTATCAGAGCATTAACTTAATGTTGTTTTGAAATGCAAATTTTTCTTCGTGTTGTAATTATGTAAGCTTTTTAAAATTATGTATTACGTTGCGTTTCCTCACGATATTCCGAACTCTTTGTCATTTGACAATTGAAGAGTTCAAAATTATTAAACCGTGAAAACTCAACGATAATACGTTTCCGATTTTGCAAGAAAGTTTGCAAAACTTGGAAACAATGCAATAGTCTTTGCAAACTTTTTAACTTTATTATCAATGCATCTTTTACTTCCCAATTATTAAAGTAGTTAAACATTATCATTTCATAATTTCTTAAAAACTCGTTTACCTAAAGTAATCCTAAAATGGCTGGAACTAGTCATGGAGACGGTCAATTGTTCTGTAAACATTAATGAAATTATAGTTTTCTTTACTTTACTGACTACTACAATTAAATATCTAGGAAAACAAATTTTTTCTAAGTTTCACAAATTTCTTTTTCTACCTGCAATTCATTTTTTACTTCTCTTATTAAAATGTGTATACTTTTTTCAGGAAAAACCATTCGTCAGGATGTGCAAGAAAGGATGTGCAAAAAACACGGAAATAGAGAAAAACACTGTCATACTTGTGAGTATTTTCTTTTAATTAATATTATGAACGTCTTTTTATTTCTATATATACAACGTATATTAATCACCCAACCGCAGAATTTGCTTTGTACGCAATAAAATTGATGAGAAAATTACTTATGTAGTACAATATTGATTAACAACGATATTGGTTCAAAGCAGATGAGAAAAGGTATTTCCTGATAACCAAGATATAAGTTGCAAAATATAGGTATCAAAATGATTAATAAAACACAAAGCGTTCTTACAGTTTAGTAATGCCAATAAATTAATGTTTACTGTGCTTCACATATGATATGCTTGCATAAATCGTATCATGATACAAAAATAATAATCAATCGACTCTTGGTATCGGGGGAAAAAAAACTTACATATGGCTCGTTAATTTTCGATATCTAAAAACCAATTGCCAATTCAATCAATAGCTATTAGTAAATCGTTTACACATTTTTCAATAATTTTTCCTTTCTTTTGAAATAAAAAGGTTTTTAAAGGAACATAACAATAGTTCGAAAATGTTCTACATATTTTAAACGTTAATGTTCTTTTATTTTGACATCAATTTCAATTTAATTACACGATTGTTTTTGAGTTTTCTATTTGTGTAATTACGGTTAAGGATAAGTTTAAACTAATGTGACAATTTTTTACAACGTTTAAATTTCGTTATGAAAATTTAAAAAAAAAAATTGCACGATATCACGCTGAAAGTCCGAATTTATAAAAAATACGTAGATGCTGCAAATAGTTCGTAAGTTTCACGTGATATTACCTAAATATAATGAGACACAATTAAAAAAGTACGGTATCTACTGAAGTACCCAATTCGTAAGACACTGCACCATTACTAATCAAAATATTTACTTTAAACTTTATATTACGCTTAGTAATTTAATAATTGAAACAATGATATTGATTGCTTGTTAGTCGATAACCCAGATTATATTATTTGTAGTCTAGAATTATATTTGAGCAATCTACTTTTCCACTGCAGCGATATGTTAACTTAAAATTGTGTTATATGAGAGGCACTCAGCATCATTTTGTACATAATACATTTCGGACAAAGTTTGGCGCAAATGCTGTAATGGCAGAAGTTGAAACCAACAACACTAGCACGTAATGACTGTTATTTTCCCTTCACTGGCCTTCTTCTCCCTGAACAATGTTCAATAGTTAAAAACAACGAACATTTAAGGTGAAATGTAAAGTCTAAAGTTACGGAGTTAGCGTCTTTTTATTTTAATATTGGAAAACATTGGGTTTCATAAGTATGGTTCTTTCTTTTTATTCGACAAGAACTTAATAATAAAAAAATTAATTGAATATTAAATTGAATTAAATAAAAGAAAATCATCCTCTAATTACTATGTATATAGTAATTATTACGATAAAAGTTTTCAGCAGTATTTGATATTGGATAAAATATTAATTGCAAGTTCCAATAGGTACGCTTAAAATTGTTCAAGAACCGAAGGTTTTTACCTATTCCGAAGATTCAATTAATGTACAAAAGAACTCCTTTTGTCAGCCCTTCGAGCGGAAAATTCGGTAATCGTTAAACGAGACTGCACATTAAATGGTCGTTTGTACAGCGGAGAGACGTAAATTTTGAATCAGCGCAAATGAAGAGTCGAGGTACGTTTGAAATAAAGCAACGCAAACACACAGTTTTATTAACATTCAACGATGAACTAGCATCTGTTTTCACAGAGTCCCAATGCCTTGGAAGTTGGCTGTTCCGGTTGAAGATTCATGTTACGTCGTTATAGGAAATGTCGGGGGGAAAAAAAACTGTCGGCAGGAAGTTAAATTTGTCCTACAATTGATAATTTCTACAATTTAATATATATGTTATTTGTGTTGCTTTATCCTTCGATACTGATATCTCAACGTCGACGTTGCCGTTCATTTTAACGCAAATTTTTTATTTAAATTCCAAGCTCTTCATTTACAAGTAATATATCTTTCGGCGAGATTTATACGAGCCTTGAAAACGACGCGAACCGTAATTTCAACGGGACAAAAATTTTAGTCGAGCGTAAATTCGAAATCGATAAATTTTCAGAACGTCGGCTGAACTTTGCGTTGATTGCACTTTATATCGTTCGCGTCACACGAACGCCGTGCCTCGCAACTATTTATAATTAAATAGTTGTTTTGCACGGTCAAATTCATATTGGAAAGTACGACTCAGTTGATTTATTTTATACCGGCAGCAAAAGCTATCGTACGAGTTTACAGAGCTTAGTTCATACATGACCTCCGGCATTGTAAAATCGATTCTGTGACATTATTCGGCGCATTAACAGACGAACGAGGAACATTGGTAACGCTAAAAATAATACGATTGGACATGTTCATTGTAACGCCGATGGAGATAAAATTCCGTTTATGAAAATACTACCCGCGTCGTCAAAAAGCGCGTTTTTTATTTATTCTTCTTGTTTTTGCAACACCGAGAACAACTTTCAGTCTGAACGGAACGAAAAATTTGTGTCCAAGTAAATTGAATTATGTTTGACTGGATTTAAAAAAAACGTTCGAATGCGAAGTGTAGCTTCGGGTGAAAAGAAGCTCACTTCAATTTACACTCCGACTTTTTTACAACGTTCACTGGACTTTACAACATTTGACAAAAAGGACGGAAATGTGATCAAAAATTTATTTGTCAAGTTTTGTTGGTAGTGACTTTTAATCAGAGCGTTTAAAAGATGATAATTAGTGTCATGTTTCCAAGCAAAAATCTTCTTTTTGACGTTGAATGAAATAATAATTTGTTAAAGAAGATTTCATACGCAGAGAATTTTTTCCACTTATAATGTATGCGAAAGGACTAGCATGGAAGAAAATAATGAGTTTCATAGATAAAAAATGATGAATATTTTATTTTACATGAATATTATATAATATTACACGTCATAATAAAATATATATAATTAAAATATAATATACCATAATGAAATGTTTTATATTATTAAAAGGATGTTACATAAATAGAGCAGTGACTGTTGTGAATTGTCATAATTACAATAATGGACTTTGAAATAGTTTAGAGAAATTAATCGAACTGTCCTTTTTAACCAACGTATTTAAATATTGAACTTTATTTTTAAAGTTCCTTTTTTAAGTTTAAAATTATTACTTTTCAAATTTATATAGGTTTTAAATGAAATTGATTCATAATAAACTGTAATACCATTACCCAAAAATGTACTGAAATTAAATTGAAACTAATTCAAGATAAAGGTGGATATTGAATTAAAATTGAACTTATATCGAACTGAAATTGAATTGAACTAAAGTGAAAACAAGAAATATCCCGATAATAAATTTCTTTTTCGGAGTTCATCCAGCCATTAACGATATTACTTTTAGATTCTCAATGGAGCATTTTATGAATACAATAATGAATTTTCGTTACTAAAATTGGCTTATTCCTTTACTTCGTCCGTTGTTCGCTGGATTTAGAGTAATTCATTATTGCACATTGAAAACGTCAAGTCCTTTCCCATACGTTATATTCATACAAAACTTCTCGCACATGAAAATGTTTGCAAACTTTCCGAGAACAAATTCAGACGTTTCCAATATCTTCCTTCAAATGTCTTATTATACCACATTATTAAGTCACCTTTTATAAACGTTTGAAAAAAAGCTACATGTTTCCGTACGAATAAGTTGATTTACCGTGGCGTCAAGCTTGAAAAATATCTCGGCGAGGCAAAGTCAATTCAACCTTTAAAACTGACTGTCATACATCAGCGTTGTCCCGGCGTTGCTTAAAACGTGCAATTCCCGGGGAAAAACGTACCGCAATTTCCGTAGCGAACATCGCGGCAAAACTCGGAAGATTGTGAACATTTCTGAAAAACGTCAGACGCGTTCGCTTGTCAAGCTGGTGCAAAATGAAAAGCATACGTCGGTTTGTGTTTCGGGAGGGGAGGCGTCTGAAGCCATCCAGAACCGTCAAAGGGGGAAAAATTGCGCGCGAATAAAAGGCCGCCATCCGTTTCATTTGAATGTAATTAAATGCGCGAGGAAAAAGTGCAGCATATTTTTGCGATCCCGTCCTCTTCCGTCATTCTTGGACAAAGTTGGACAGTAGGCGTGCTCCGAATCTTCGCCAGTTTCCCGCCTTCGTTCTTTGTTTTTTCCTTTTCTTTTCTTTTTGTAAATTTCTTTTGTCTTAGTTTTGATTAACGCTAAGCAGAAATTAGCACGATAAATACCAGCGGGTAAATGCGAGTTACTCATTCGGCGTCATTAATATCGTTCTCCAATTAAAACGCGACGCGCGACCTGCTCGCGATCCCGTCTATGAATAAATCAATCTACCGGCGTTGTTAATTTTTATTCATCGCCGGCGCGAGAGTTGGCTCGTTGAAATCCGCGCGCGTAAAGGGCCTCTCTGCACTTGGTGAGATATTGTCGCGCAACTCCCATCAAAGTGACGAGCTCTTCTCCCTCTTCTTTTTTGTTCTGCCTTTCGGTTTAAAATTTTTCAGCAATTAGATGAAAAGTAACATTCGCGATAACTACTGATTTATCCGACTGTAAAATGACAATGCAAATCTTTCGCGGCGATGAGATTTTCGGTTTGATGCGACGGTCTTGAAATGAGTTTTGTAAATATACAAGTTTGTCTTTTCGTAACAAGTGGTATCGAGGTAAATAAGATTTAAGTGAACAATTGCAGGTTTTTTTTTTTTTTTTTTTTTCTTGATAAATCGTATTTTGGACTACGCGGAATAATTGGTGAAATGAATTTTAGTAAATTGCTGGGCAGAATTATTAAGTCGAGACAATATTAAAGCGTGCGATGTCTATAACGGTGCGCAGTGACGATAAATAATTTGGGAATTTTAATTTTCTATGCTCTCGCAAATTTATGGATTCCTATTCAGGAACTGCGGAGCATTAGTATTCAAGTAGCATTGGGAGACGAAATTTTGTTACATGTAACAATGGGGTCTAATAAAACGTTTGATTTGTTTTTGGGGAAATTGTAATAAAAAGTTTTCGGTAATGCGATTTTTATTAAGATCGATCGCTTTCGATCGGGTGAAGCGAACGAATATAAAGGAAATGTAGCATTTTTTATACGATGAGAATGAGAGGGCGTAAAGTAGCACTTTTCTTCAGTGCACTTTTCTTCATTTTCTTTTTTGTTGTAAGATATGAAAGAATAATTTTTCGCACAACAATAAAAACTTACTTATTCTTGACTTCATGATATATATGCTTGTATATATACAGATTTATGATTCTATATACAAGATCGAATATCAGTACTTGTACTTGCTACAAGTAACATATATGCTGATACCAAAAGCATCATCATTAAATAATTCACCTTGTCATCTTTGTTGTACCATTTTTTTTTTCAAGATTTGTGTACTTTTTGCTTTTTCTAAAAAATTCTTTGTTGCTCTGGTTTGGTTGTTTTCTCTCAACAGACATCACTTTTGAATGAAAACGATTCCATTCAAGTTAACTTTTCTAACAAATTATGTACGAAAGAATTCTCTTGTGAAGGAACTCCTGCATATTTCTTATGTTTCAAAAATGCATATTGTACATCATATTATTCAAGACAGAATTTTGATCAGACAGATGTAAATTTTTGCCGCGCAAAGTTAGAGTGCTAAATTTGTAATACGATTTATGTACACAAGTTCCAAAATAAGGATACAACATATTGTATGAGAAACGCAAATAGAATTTGTTCTGTAATAATTCGAGACTTCTTAAACAACATTTTATAAAAATCATTCTAATTTATCACAGTACAGAAACCATTTTTAAGTGAATCGAAAGACAATGTAATTATAAATCAAACATGTTTAAATTAATTTATAGAAAATTCTACATTAACTAATTATACCGAAACGAATATTTATTGTGGTAAAAGTTGTTTAATCAGATTACATTTATTTCGAGCAGCAAATTGTTCACATAAAAATTAAAATTCTGTACAGCATTTTATAGGGGTAACGTTTTGTACATTTTTTTTTATATATATAAAACGTGAAACGACTATACGTTAATATTTTCATAATGTATAACGTTAAATGGAATGAATGAAAAGGATGTCAAGCGTGTCTAGTAATGTAACCCAAAATACCTTCTAATTTGAATTAATTTCAATATTGTAATATATTTTTCAAATTAATGATATCACCGCGGCTTTAATTTAGCGGGAAAATATCATACACTTTAATAAAGTCGTATTTATGAAAAATGTGGAAAAATGCCAGTTTAAGTTGTTTCCCCTATTTATAAATACGCCTGCATTGAAATTCAAATTATTTGCATGATAATACTTTCCCACTAATTTAACTTCTCGGAGCTCCCGTTGATTTGAAAACATATTTCAATATCAATACAAATTAAAAGTGCATTATATTTTGGGTTAACTTACCCGACGCCCACTCGACATCTCTTTTAAATAGAAATAATTTGAGAGACATCTCTTTTAAATAGAAATAATTTGAGAGGTGTAATGATATTGCCGTATTATGACGTTTTCTGATACAGTGGAATATGTATGCACATCATTGTATCTATGTGTTATGATTAAGTCAAAATTCATGCATAATGCAATGAGCACACTACAGGGACAAATGATTACATATGTCACAGCAGCTTGCGTGCTTTCGTATACGACGTTACGAATGATATAACGTAAAAGACATTTTAAAGCGTTAGACAATATTTTTAAGTCACCGAAAGTGTTTCGCGAAAAGGATTCTCTCGCGAGCGAGAACGACAGGTTTATTGAATATGAAAAGTCGCTGGAATGAAATTTATAATTTCACTTTTACATTTTAGGTCAATCTTTTGAGCGAGAATTGATTTAATGTTTAAACGTTAAAATTATTAATACCAGGCATATTAAATTACCGCGTCAACGCGAATGCTTAGCAGTGGGAAAAAGAAAAAGTAAACGCGACTGTAACATTCTTAAATCATCAGTAATCACGGCAAAGTTTATCGATATGATTGCTAGTTTAATAATGCGATAAGCGAGTTTATCGTTTCACAATTTATGATTTACATCAAGTTTTTTTTTTTTTTTTAAATATTAAATATGCTGAGTACAAAGAATAAAAAAAATAACGTATTTATACTATCAGTATTTCATATTGTTATTTGGTAATTAATAATCCAATAAATCACGAAAAAAGAAATGCATAAAATGTCAATAAAAGGTTTGTAAGTGTCTTCTTTTTTGACGACTGTGCATTTATACTTTATTTCAAATTATGAAATTTTTTATTATCATTATGAGACAAACGAGAATGTAAAAATAAAATTTTACTTCGGAGTCAATATAATTGTTGTGTGCTGAAAACAATTCAGTCGTACTCAAGTTTTTGAATAAAAAATTATTCAACGATTTTTTTTTTTTATTTATATATATCAAAGAGAGGATACCCTTGCAATAACGCAGTTTCAGTTTTTTGTGTATATTTCAAAAAATTAAATTTCTTACAAAGATGGTCTTTAAAAAATATATCAAATTCTCGGCATGGTGTACGCAAGTTTTTTATATTCACTCGTGACAAGGTTTCTATTAGGTTACTTCTATCAATGAATAAAATTCCTATCCAAGAGTCAAGAAACTTTCGTGGCGTATATTCACATTTTTTCGCGACAAAGCTTTTACTGAAGTACTTTTTATTATTAGTCTTTCTATCGATGAAAAGTATGTAAAAAGAATTTACTCTCGGTTCAAGTTATAGTAAATTAAGTTTATTTAAGGCAATTTATAAAATGTATTCATTTTAATTCGCATTGCTGTAAAATGTTCGACATATTTTTTTCTCCATGTATATATACGCTTTAGAAATATAATATTTGACTTCACTTTTACAAAATCGCGAACAATATTCCTTTGAGAACAATTGGAGTTGTCGCGTCGATATTACAACGCTTCATATAATTTGAAAATCTGCTACGTTTGAAACACGACGAAACAAATTTTTTTTGTTTTTTCATTGAAATAAGACGTGAGTTATTCAATTACCCAAGTTTTTGTTATAAATTTGCCACAAAAGACGTAAAATGAAGTCTTGCAATAAGAAATTAATCATGGTTTCCTTTATTAGTCGCATTCGCAGAATAAAAACCTGCCTATCATAACTTTCAACCAAAGTTCCAATTAAATAGGTCACTAATGAAGGATTCAGATAAATTGACTAAAAAATTCATCAAACTTTATTCATTTACTTCTGCCTCGGATAATTTTGCGTAATTTGTTTTAATTTAAAGAAATCGATTTGTTGAATTTACAGCTTTTAATAGGACATATTTTTTTTTTTTTTTTTTTTTTTTTGTAAACCTGTACAATATATTTGTATAATTGCCTATTTTTCCAAGACTTCTTTTGATTAAAGTCGCAGAAATGAAATTATAAGAATTGTTCTGCAATTACATTGTTTATCTAATTGGTTTTGCAAAAAAAAAGTTTCTTTCCACGTAATTTCAAGTTTAAATGAGAAAGTTTCATCAGCCATGGAAATTTGGTCAATTTTCGTGTGTCAATCAGGTCTTAAATTGAGTCAAATGTACTTGAAATAACAAATTTATATTGGTTTGAATACCCAATATGCACGATTCAAAATAACATTTTCAGATTATTGTTATAAACTTTTAAATTTACTTAAAATTACAGGCCATACGAATTCATTTAATATTTTGTATACAATTTACATTAAAATTATCAAAGATAAAAACAAAATGAGTTTATTTCTGTCAACGTTGATATGAAAACCGATAAAATTAATTAAAACGTACATCATAATATGGGTAAATAGTAACTAGAAATAATGATAGCTCAATAAAAAAAAAAATTCTTAGAGCGTGACATAATATGCTAAGGAAAGTGACTCGACTTTAAGACGACAAATAAACCTTCATAGTACACCAGTATTTCGTTACGACGTGCATTATATCGTCTGAAAGTAAGAAAATGGATTTTTAATAGCGAAGGCGAAACTGATGAAGTAGTTTATTGGTACCAATTTTCGGGATGTTTATGCTATTTAAAATTTCGTTAGATACACAATTTTCCAAGCTAGAAAAATTTCACAGCAGAATAAATATTGGTAAAGCGCCATGTTGAGTATGTAAACAGACATCGGACGTTTTCGTAATTATGCTCTGTAAAAAAAATCCTAAAATTTGCACAAAATTTTATTTGACACAAAAATAAATTGATATAAGACATTTTGTGACATAAAAAAACTCCTAATTTTACTTGTCTTGTATTTTTATAGAATCCAATAATAACATTACTTACCATGTCGGTAGAATTAATGTTTCTAATAAATAATGTCCATGAAATTTTATTGTTATAAATATTTGATTGAAACAATTAACTAAATTATTTGAAATTATTGTTTAATAAGTTCTAAATAAAAATTGATTGATCTATTATTGAAATAATTTAAGTAATCAATGATGCGAGGTAAATTAAAGATACTTAATTATCACTTATTTTTCAATGAATTATTTATATAAATCAGTTAAGTTGACCAATTAGCTAAGGCATCAATTGAAGGATATTATCATTTAATTGACAAATCAATGCCTAGATCCGTCAATTTAACGCGCTAGATAAACTTATTTACCCCAGTAGAATTAAATATGGATTCCTTCGATTATCAAATTCAGAATTAAACAGTCAGGCTAAGAATTTTAAATACCACGTAAATAAAGCACAATATGCAATAAACAAAGACTTTTACACAATGAGTATTCTAACTCCTCTAATCAAACCACGACTGGAATCGTTCGGATGATTTAATTGCTGCTTGAAGATTTCTAAGCAGCGCACGCAAACACAAAAAACACGATCGAGCTAATCGAGTTCGCGCGAGCCGATAAACGGATCGGCCAACTATTTGACAATGTTTCCGAAACTTGGGTCTTAAAAAATTACGGCTAATCATAAAACACTATTACATAAAATGTCTTGAATTTCAGTTAATTATAACTGAAAAAGTAAAATTTTCATAAAACTAACGAAAAGTCAATCAGTTTTTTATACAGATTTCAATTTTTCTGAAAATTTAATTTCCCGTCAATTCGGTAATTAAATTTGCATTCGCATAAAAAAATGATGAACATAATAATTTTACATTTCCATCGATACCGAAAGTGAATTCCAACAAGTCACCCTCTTCAATTTCAATTTATCATCAACTTTATCATCGCATCATCATTAGGACATTTTAATTTATCATTACGTACCATAAAAAAAACACAAGTATCTATTGACACCCAACTACAATACGTTTTCGTGAAAAAAAGCCATTCGCATTTTTCGAACAAAAGGCTCCTTCTCTTTCAAGTGATTCGATTTCGCACATCAAATGCACAATCCACTGACATTTCAGCATTCTTTTTTGATCAACAAAAAAACCCCTTTTAATGATTGATCAGCAACAAAATTTATGATCAACAATATTCATTAACGACAAACAAATGCAACAACAAATCATTTGGCCAATTCCCTCTTGCATTTCCGTTCGCCGAAATGCACCTCGCGAAACAGCGAGGCGAAACGAGCGTGAAGAGGAAAAAAAAAATCTTTAACTGGACGACGGGAAAGAAGTGGAAAGGGTGACTTACAGTGAACGGTATGATCGCCGAGCGGGCTGCCTTGTCCCCCGAGACAGCTGACCGGCGTGACTTTGACAGCTGTCAACGGCATCCTCTCTCCGGGGCTTGTTTTGACGGCGATGGTCGGCGCGCGCGACGCGGCCAAAGTGGCGGCGCGAACGGGCCGAGGCGGAAGGAACAACGACCTGGCGAGCTGGCTGGCACTCGGGCTCGGTGTGGTCGACGGGCCGACTTGAAGCCGAGCCGACGGACGGCACTTGGTCCGCTTGCCGAGTGTCTGGCGCCCGGAGCGACGTGCACGTCGCTGGGGCGTCGGAAGCGCCGCGACGCTCGACGCCATGGCTTTCGCGCACGCCTCCCGCGAGCCAATCGATCGCGGCCAAACTGGCCTCGCCGCTCAAACCCCCGGAACGCCGATTCGCCGCTTTTGCCGCGCAATCCGCCGACGCTCTTCGATCGGCAAACGCGCGCCCTCGTAATCGCTCCCAATCGGCTTCTTTCGGCTGTCGTACTTGTTGCAGGGGTGGCCCGCGATCTTTCGGCCGATGCAATTTTTAAGGCAATCGGAGACGACAAAGAAAATGAATGCGTTTTGGCTTTTCTTTTTTTTCAATATTAACACTGCTTTAAAGGAGAGGGGAGGGGTTTGAAAAAGTTTTACGCACGCTTAATATAGGAATTTAGTTGAAGTTGTAAATATAACACTAAAAATTGTTGTTTTTCTTTAAGTAATTTAAAATAAATCTATGAATATATTATTTGCGAAATTTCATTACTATGAGCAATTTGTCATTTGTATTTTATATCATTGCAATTACTTTTGTGCATTATTTTAAGGTAGATTATAATTTGCAATTCATAAATGTATATTGAAAAAAAATCATTTTTTACATTTTTAGTTACTACCAAATAGTAGTAAGTAATGATAAATAAGAATAAAAGATTTTTACATTTTATTTATGTTAATATTAAAATTAATGGTGCCATTCAACGTTGAACTCTTATGGGGAATTATGAGAAAGTGCAAATATGTTAATAGAACAATTATGGAAAGTTTTAGAAAGATTCTTAAATATATCCTATTACCCAGTTGAAGTATAAGTGTTTGAAATAGTAGTTTCCGAAAGTTTTTCGATGCAGCGATTTATAGAAATGTGCAAAGATTTGAAATCATTTACAATTTCTTTGAAAACTCGCAAGTTTTTAATACTTAATATAATTCTTAATTAAAATTCATTGCTAAAAAAATATATGAAGCCGTTTATTTGCTATGATGAAAAATGTGATTTTATAAATTGTTTTATAAGTTTGCCTTGCTACTTTTATAAATACCTAACACATGTAAAATACTAGTTTCTGTGAAAATCGATTATGGAACTCGTAATAAACTTTTATCACGTATGATTTAATTAAGAGAAAAATGGTTTAACTAGATTATTTGTGTTTCCATCAAAAATAATTGAATCAACTGCTTCATGACGTTGCTCAAACTGCAAGAATACTGAAACTGCAAACACATGTTATTAAATGTAAATAAAACGAATATGATGTCATTATTCGGTACTTTAATGAATTTTAATGAGACTTTATTAAGTGTTCATACGACCCGAGTTGCGTGGACATATTTTTTGTCACTTACGTTGAGCAAAAGAAATTGCAAGGTTTTCAGAAGGATTTGCACCAGCCATAATTTTTGCAGATTTTTTTTTAAAAAAGAGCTTTTACGGTGATATATATTTCAGAACATTACATTTTTAATACATAACTAAAATTGAATGAGAACATTTTTTATCAAGTTATTTAATGTAATAAATTAATTCATTAAAATGTTTTCTTTAATTCTTAATTTACTGTATTATACCAGAAACATTGTCTCAATTTTTCGAATATGATTTTATGTTTATATTCTGAATTTGACATTTATTTATTACTTATTTTATAGTTTAAGTTACACAGTTATCGCTGACAACTTGAATTATGAATGTTAACGATTTTAAAATTCTATATGAACTGGAATAAAGAAAAATCATTATGAATTTAGACACAACAAAAAAATAAAAACATGTCAACTATAAAAATCTATGTAAAATAAATGAACATTAAATTGACCTTTTTTTAAACTTCAGCCAGTAATGAATAAATAATGCTGAAAAAATTCAAAATAAGAATAACAGAACATAAAAAAATTGTATTTTAAAAACTTGTTTATATTCTCATTGTTTCAAGTATTAAAAATAAAGAAATTCCTTGATGATAAAACAATAATTGCTTTTCACCTTTTCATAAAAATGTATTAGTTTCTAATAAAATATAATTGAAAATAGAATTTGTTGCAAAAATAGTCACACATGTCCAGTGCCGAATTATTTAAATACACGGACAAAATTAAATTACATCAAAGATTAATTTCAATCCAAAAATACATCGACTGATCGATGTATTTTTGTTTCCAAATTACAAACCATCAATCTAAAAAGCTCTGCTGAAGAATCGAATTCTCCCATCTGTTACAATCAAAAAATGATAGCTTAAACTTTACATGGATACCGTTTGATCGCGAAAAAAGGTACAAAAGAAAACAGGACCACACTGTGGGATTGTAAAAGTTTAAAATCAATCTGTTCATTGGTTTCTATAAGTAGTTTCTCAAATGAGCAGCAACTCAAAACTTTCGCATGTGCAGTGAAAAAGACTTATAAATCACCGAATTTTCACAAGTATATTTGTAATCCGGGACCACGCAAAGACTCGAGCGAAATTCGCAACGTGCTTGTAAATTCGCGGCGATGCTACTCGCGCGGTTTCCTCGGTTCCCAGTTGGTCCGCTTATTGGATTTCTCGTGTATGATTTTGTAAATGTGATCCCCGACTTACATTCCTACATTGGAATCTACGATGTTGGCTCACAAGAAATTATGTATTCGCAAACGTTACGTTTATATGACAATGGCATTTGTTCGCCGTTCCGCCAAGAAATTTATTTTGCAAACACTTTTCCTCCTTCGTTTCTTTTCAACGAAAGCGGCTTCACTTTTTTCGCCGCTAATATTTGTTCAAGGCACTGAAATAAAATTCCGCATCGCAGTTGTTTTGCGAGGAAGAAAAAAAAGTGCGACAAGAACAATAAGAAACAAAGTCAAAAGGGAGGGAACCAATCAATAAAATACGTGCGTCGATTAAACAAATAGAAAATCGTTACGCTTGTATTTGATTCGCGTGGAAAAGTGTACAGAACGCTTTTCAATTCCACTCATAAATGCATTCACAACCTTATTCATTTGCCTCGGTCGCGGCGCATTCACACTAACGAATTCGCGGCCCCCGTTCGTTACGCAATGTTTGCGCCAACAGATTCCGTAGCTGGCTGATCTGAAAGAAAATATCGGCAAATGAAGTCGACGATTGGCGAAGTAGCGCAAATGAATTCAAAATTAAAGTCACCTGCGAATAAATGGCCGAGGCTCTCACAAGTCTTGAAATGCGCGCTCGTGGAGGATTCGTAAGCCGTGAGAACTCGCTGCGTTTCGTCGAACCAATTCCAGAAAATGAGCTCCTGCTGTCGCAGGTGCAAGTCCATTTTCAGCAGCGCCAAATTTTTTGCTACTGTCGCGTCTATATAATTAACGTTACGACCGTCTATAACGACGGTATTGATTTCCGGATTTTTGTCACACCTGTGAAATGAGATAGCGATGAAATAACGTCGATCGCGTAAAGGAACGATAGCAAAAAGAAGAAAAAACAGACAAAAGCATTGGTAAGAAATAAAAACGTATCGATTTGAGAACATTGTTTCGTCGAATTTTTTAGGAAATAATAAACGCGTGGAAAGAAAATGTAACGTAATCAAAATTTCAGTGTTCAATACCTTACATTAATTATTGCAACTGAATTAAATTGTTTTAGTATAAACTTCCTGAGTCTATAAGCTCTCTAATTTATGTTTTTAGCAATAATTTAGTATCGATTAATAAAAATGATAAAAGTATTCTTGTTCGTTAATTTGAATATTTGCTAATTAAGTGATATAATTATTAATAAAACATTAAAATAAACCGACCAATTGCGACATTGGACTGAAATAAAAAAAAATATTACTTTATCGTATAGATTCGTATATATCGTATATATATATACACACACACACACATAAAATCGAACGAAAATAAACGAAAGATCCTAGTGAGCTCATCCTTTGACGATCGGTCCTTTGACCGTCGTTTCGCCATCGCTACGACTACTAGGCCATAAAATTAAGCGATTAATTTGCAATTCCGAAAGTGCACCCGCGCTGAGGCGAATTTCGCGCGGTGAATTACAGTTAAAATTACAACTTTACGGCATAAGTTGGGCCGAGGCATTAAATTTTGATCGCACCGTGACATCACTTGTTCCCTGAGGTATTCCGCCGCCGGGAAGCTTAACGATTGTTTTGGACGTATAAAGAGAATCAGCAGACCATTAACGCTTCTCTCCTCGATTACCAAGCCTGGCCGTGCAGCTAGGTACAGCAGCAGTATCAAATTCACCGTGATCCCGGCGATCATGCCGTACTCCAATCCCAGGGCTAGACAGCTCAACAACGTCACGGTCAGCGGAATGAGATCGATCTCTGAAATGAATAGCGACACTTTTCACCCATCTTCGTAACCAGATCACCAACTTTGGTATCATGCGCGACGTTAACTCGGTCTTTGAATCTCAACAGCAAAACATCGGTCACCTCGCCAAAGAAACTTTGGTTGATCTGTTCAGTAAAAGCTTAATCCAATCATGTTGAAGTAAACTTGTGGAGTGTTGGAGGAAAGAATGATTTGAAATTCTCCAAATTATTACTTCCCCTGCCGTCATCTTTTAAAAACTTCTATTTTCTTTTTCAATTTCTAAAACTTTTACATCGAAAATTATTTGAATATAATTTTAAAACATATATTGTAATTAGAACTAAAATTATCGTGTTCTGAAAGTTGAATATATTCATAATTTTCTTGTAATATTATTCGATAACATATACCATCTTTTGTAGGTGTAAAAATTTTGATCAGATTTAATTTTCGTTTACTCATAAACGTTGGAAATTTCAAATTCGCCCATAATCTTTTCTCCAAAAATCCACCAAATTTCACGTCACCCCCTCTAATTATCTCGCCATCTTACGTCATCGACCCGACAATAATTTCCGAGGGCGTTCCAATCGAGTAACAAGTTTGCTCGAATAATAAGCTCCTTATCGACGGGATTTCGTTTATTCTTACGCGACTCGGCAAGGAAAGCTGCGCAAGAAAGCGGGACCTTAAGAAATTGATGACCCACCGTCGACGGATCTTTAAGGCAAACACCGAAACCGTTTTTCGCCGTCGAAATGATTAATCACCGGCGGGCGGTTGCCGGCGAATAATGAAATGCATTGCTTCGTTGAAATAATCGGCAATCGGCGACAAGGCACTCGACGGCGATTAGGGAGAAAGGGGAAACAATTAATGAATAACGGCGAAGCGAGTCCGAAATGTTACATCTAAATTAACGCCTTTGTCGTCGGCTCTCGGGGCTTACTCTTTGTCCTCCACAGCAAATGGAACATACGGAGCTCGAGCATGTAGTACATGGCGACAATAATAACTGCGGCGAGGCTGGCCTTCGGTATGAAGCGAAAAGTTGAGGTCAACAAACCACAGGCCAATAAAATGAGACAGCCAGTCAATAATCCGCCCATCGGTGTCCTCGCTCCGGATGCGTTGTTCACGGCGGTCCTCGTAAAACTTCCGGCGGTGGGCATCGATCGCGCGAAGCTGCCGAAAATGTTGCACAGACCCAGCGAGATCATCTCCTGATTAGCGTCCAAGGTTTTGCCTCCGGCTAAAAACCATTGCAATTAGTTATTGGCAAAGCACGCGAGACGCCGAAATTAAG
Organism: Aradophagus sp. ZL-2020; assembly: GCA_022817685.1. Lineage (NCBI taxonomy): Eukaryota > Metazoa > Arthropoda > Insecta > Hymenoptera > Scelionidae > Aradophagus > Aradophagus sp. ZL-2020. Next base: position 25,749 of record JABFOV010000739.1, read on the forward strand.
ATTTAATGAGCAAAGAGATAGAGAAGTTTATTCGCAAAAACGAATGTTCCGCCTTGAATGAGCAAAAACTTTTGTAAGCAGTCGACGTATCATAAGAATTTAGCAAGATAAGTTTTATATAATAAGTTGATTAGGCCATAAATATATTGCAAACAACTATTTTGCAACAACTTTGGAAATGGTACACTTCGGAACAGTTGCGCTTGACAAAGGAAGATAAAGTCCGCTTTAAGGTACACGGAGAAAACAGCAAACGACCAAGTCGCGTGACAGTTTTTTCCATACATATAACATCAACTCGAGAAAAAATATCTCCTCCCCGAATTTCTTGAGGTAAAAGGATTTAATTTTTGATGTGCAAATTTATATACCACGACGAAAGAAACAGTTTTATTCGCGCGAATAATTTCCACGAGACAGCGGTGTTGTTCAGACGAGGTAGACGTTTTCAGCGTTGCGCGCAAGTTCTCTTCGCGAAATGACGCGAAGAAACAATTGGACGGAACGTGGGAGTGTGATATTGAATTCAAATAAACTCGAGCGCGTGTCTGATTTGCAAATTTGTTTACCGAAAGCCTTGGCGATGGCGATGGTCTCGAGAATGGAGATCGAAGGCACGGAAACGATGCTACTTCCCAGCTCTTCGATCATGTTCAGGAAATTAAACGTTCTATTTCCGTGATTGGTCGAGAATGGCGGCGGGGCGAAGGGCGGCAGACCCTCGGTGATGTTGCCCGTTACTTTGAAGGGCACCTCGATCCCGCACTCCGTGAGTGCATACGCCAAAATTATGCCGCCTATCACGACCAAAGCATTCCTCGCCAGTGATACCAGCCACATGCATTTCTCGGCCACGCTTCCCGCTCGTCGTCCTGGCAAATTCTGCAGTTTCAGTTTTACGCAGTTACACGCAGTTACAGTTAGTATGACTTTATTATTGATCATTTATTCTAATCAAGTGACTATTTTTGAATGAAAATGAATTTACGTGCTCGGTCCCTAATTAACTCTCAAAAACGGACAAACATCTTATTTTAAACGAAAAGCTTAAAGTTTAAACAACAATTAAAGACACTTTGTTATGATTATCAACATTTCAAATCACATTCATAAAGAGTATATGTGATTACGCATTTTTGTCAAAGTAATATTTTTTATTTTCTGTTTCCTTCTAACTCAAAAAGTCTTCTCTACAAAGTAGACTAGAATCAAGTTAATATAATAACAATTACATTGTAGTGCACAATAAATTTAAAACGAAAAAAGAAACGCTAAAAATTCAAGTTTCTATTTCAAGCAGCATCTGTGACGTATTAAAATTGTTTGGTACCCAGACCAACTCATGCACGTTTCAAATTCTTTTATATCGTATTTGAAATATTGAAAGGTTGTACGATCTCCCAAGTCGAATACGTATCGGGAATAAATTCGCGTCTACGTTGAAATCGCTTTATATCTTTGTTTTCGCGTCTCATAAGTTATCCTATAAATCATAAGAAATGCCTCTGAGCTTGCAAAGGAGAAAGAAAACTTTAGATGGTAATTTCGAGTGTCTTTCCTTAAATGCAAAACGAAACACTGGCTGCGCGAGCGACGATTGAATTATACGTAGAGATGAGCGGCTTGTTTTATAAATTGAAGCCGTCTAAAGCTCGGGTCGATTACCCCTTTTTATCACCTGCAGCGGTGATGAAATTCAACCGCCAAACGAGGGTATTGAATAGGGGCATAAATTATCAAGTGAAATCAGTACAAACTGAAACAGTAGAAGGTAGCTTAAACTATTCGTTGCGAAAGTTTACTTGTTACTATAAAAAGGTACATGTTCCAATTAGACTTTTTCAAGAGACATTCAAGTAAAGTAATTGTAATTTTTAAACAAAAGTTTATGGTTCTTTTCTGTTTTATGGTTCTTTTTTCTATATAATGCTTATGTTATTTAAAATTCACAAATTAATATATATTAAATATAAATTGGTGATGTTATGAGAAACAAAAAATTTATTTTTAATAATTTTTGTTCATTTTTATGATTTGTTTTTAATGAACTTGTAAAAGAATAGCAAATAACGTATGGATAATTTTTAATACGTACTTAAAAAAAAATTGGAACCGAAACAACTTTTTAACAACTTTAAATTTAAATAACTTGAGTTAAGTTTTCTTATAGTCACGAAAGTTATTTCAAATATTCAGTATCATAGAACCTTACTTTCAATCCAACGAGGAAGCAGATAGATACAAAGCCCAACACAGTGTCCCATAACTTCACTTCTTTAATCCGTTGTATCACTTTAAGAATGGAGTCGAGGAACGAATGGCTTCGGCCGGCTATACCGAAAATCGGACTCAGTTGTGAACTGGCTATCATTATAGCGGCGGCATTAGTAAATCCGCATATTACCGGCATGCTGATAAAGTCTATTAAGAATCCGAGGCGCAGCAAACCAACAGCTGTTATCACGCAACCCGATAGGAAGCACAATAGCACCTGCAACATCATTTTTCACCGTTATTTTATCAACTATTTTTGCCATTACAAATTGTATCCATCGTTAAGGTGAAATATCGACTACTTTACAGACGAGAATTGACAAAAAATGTGTTGGAGAGTTTGCGAAAAAAATTAAAATTCATTTCGTCTGACAAATATTAATATTTCAGGGTCGTTTCCTTGTAAAATAATGCTCGCTAAATTATCTCTTGGAATGAAATTTGCAATCAAAAAACACAAATTAGATAATTTATTTACAAAGATTGTGCAAAAATTTTTTTCCCGACGAATTTACACAAGAAACAATTTTGTTCATTAAAATAAGAAATGAAACTTATTTGAGAAAATTTAAAAATTAAAGACTTTACTGGTCTTTATAAAAACTTCTTTCATGCTTCAGTTTTGAATCAATCCACCAATGATATTTCACCTGAATGTGCGATCCATAAATCGGATATTTTTTCTCATTTAAAATGCGTTACTGTACCGGTATTTAAACGTCGCTTTAAATTCGTTCAATTATTGATTAGTAGACTGTTATCACGCTACTTATGCAAGTATACATTCTAAGGTGCTCGTATTTACCAATTTCAACCGTTTGCTCTATGCAAATTTCATTTTACTGCTCAATATTCGTTAATTACTATTCTGCGACGATTACTCGTTTAACTTTTACTGCGCAATTAGTTGAGGCATTTTTCATTCGCTGTATGATCTTTGAAAGAACATTATTTATGAACGCTTACCGCAAAATCATAACCATATTTCAGCACATGTGGCTGCGTCAAAACTGCAGTTATTGCCGTTGGACCAATGGTCACGTCTTTGGTGCTGCCAAAAATTATGTAGACAAAGCTTCCCATGAAACTACTGTACAGTCCATACTGAAATTGAATTAAAAAAAAAAAAAAAAAAAATCAAATCATACATTTAAATAAAGACTTTTTAAAGAAATTAATTTGAATAGTTTAAATCAATTTTAAAATCTAATAGTTTATTTCTCGGCGTAAATACACGGAGAGAAATACTTTGTTGGGGCAACGAAAATTGCCATTGTAGTTACACGAGTGTTATTTTAAAATCGGTCTAAATAAACAGTTGTGTTACCCTAAATAAAATCGTTTTGTAATGCTTAATTGCTGTAATGGGTAAAAAATAATTTTGTATTGTCTACACAACACTCGCGTTATTCCAAACAAAATGTGTGTTAAATTAACAGAAATCATCGCGTGGGAGCAAAATGCGTAGAAAATTGAGTCAGCTTACATAATTTTTTTGTAAGAGTAAATGAAATATTCTGTTCGGGTAACAAATTAAACTTTACAAAATAACTAGTGTTGTATTAAAATGATCATTTCTCTCCGTGTACATGTTAAAAAAGTACATTGTTTTATTTAAACCCGACCAAAAAGTCCAATGATAAATTTTTTGTTTTTGCAATTATTTTCGAGTGGAAGTAACTAAAAGCTTAATGCATCGTTGAATAATAATGGAATAATAAATTTTAAATCAAACATTATTTTTGAACAATTGTCATTCAATAATTACGATTTACTTATTAATATCGAAGTTGAATTTACTTTCCAGTAATCTTGTGTTTCGTATAAATATAAACCCCGTCAATCCAAAATCAAGACCATTAAAATTATAACGTGCACTTTGCTCATTGTTAAGTAACTGGATAATTTATTTCGGCCACTTCTGCTTCGATCATGCAAATTTCATCAGTCAAACAATTTGCCGAAGTACAGCGTCTCATAAATTTTAAAAAGAAACAAACAAATTAACACGGCTAACAAGATGAAACTACAAACGAACGAACGGCTAAGACTAATGGCCTGGCATAGAACGTCGTATTCGTGCCAACGACAGTAAGTGTACTCGAACCGTATAAATAACAGGTCGGTGGAAGCGGGCCGTAATTCACGGGCGCGGGTTTTCAATACCGGCGGCATAATAAACGACGATTTACCTGAGCTGGCAATCCGGCGACGACGGCGTAAGCGATGCCTTGCGGTATGGCGGTCAGTCCGACGGTTAACCCCGCCAAGCAATCCTGCAGGAACTTGTTCAACGAATAATCCGGAAGCCAGCTGACAATCGGCAGCCTTTGGCGAAGCTGCTGGCGCACGCGGCGCCCCGAACAAGCCATCTCTTTTCCTGTTTTCCGATATCATAATTAATTGATTGATTGTTGAATACACCGATACGTCAATGAACCGAGGAATCACAAGCAATCATGAGACACATGCTGTTCAACTTCTCTTCACTCACAAAAATCTTTGCCTTCGTTCAAGAATCACCAAGTTTTGCTATTATTTTCTTCAATTAAAAACCTAATTTTATCCTGTTTCTTGGCTTAATCACTTAGTATCTTGGATCAAGGCAACTTTTCTTGCCTCAAGAACATTTATTCTTGGCAAAATATCAAGATACATTTTGTCTTAAACCAAGAAAATTTTTCTTCACTCGATGCATCCTTTTTGTGAATGTTCTCTTCAACTTTATTTTGAAGCAAAACATGTCTTTTAGTATATTTATCGTCAAGTATTAAGAGAATGATTTTTTACTCACAAATGATTCCATAGTTGTAAATAATATAAATCAATCGAATGATTTCGTTGAATCAACAAAAATTGTTTGCTTAGCGTTACGGACGAACGGAACGATCAAACGTCTCAGACGACTTATCGCTGTCTCCGAGACTTCTTCTCGACAAAACAACAATGAACGAGAAAAATTGTCGAACAACTTTACGGCATTATCGACAAAGTCTGACAATAGTTTAATTTACAGCACATTTAACGGCTTTATTATTAAATCGGAACATAAAAATTAGAAAAAGTTTAATGTTATTGCACTTCATATTTGAACATTTTTTCATAATTTGTCTGTGAAACAAATTGCTACGTAGTTTGAATTAACAAATTATTGTTTTTCTTTTTTTATGTAAAGTTATGTAATGGTTGATACACAATGAAGACAATTATGTAACATAATTAACGGTATTGACATAACAGGTCCATTTCATGTATCTGTGCGTTACTATGGCATTACATTGATGGAATTGTCGAACGGAATTAATTATTACAAATTCATTTTTTTATTTTATATATATATTTTGTTAATTAATTGCTTTCATGGGTTAGAAATATTTCAAACATCTAATCATAATTTTGTTCATAAATTTGCGTAAAATTTGAATGTCTACTAATAACGATAAATCTCAAACCTGACTTATGAATTGCCATCCTAAACGGTACACTGATACCAAGTCATCAAGCGATACAATTATATTTTCGGCAGAAGAATGAAAAAAGGTGCTTACTCGTCTCGGTGAAATAATATGTCGTCATCACAATCGTTACTTAAGTCTAAATTGTTATCTAAAAAATGACTGTAATCACATTTATCATCCTCTACCGCGTTTTAAATACATATATGTATATTTATATATATTTATTTTTGGCTAAAACGATAAAATTGTCTCGACCACTGAACATGATGAATTTCTTGGGTGAACTGCAAAACGTTAGAAGTTTCATATAGCAGGCGTATCCGAGATTAGAGGATATCAATAATTTCGATTTACGCAATCAAGGTAACCGGCCAATTAGAGAGCACGTCGAGGAGGGATTGCTAGTTGACAAATATTATAACGTTCGTAATGAACTTGTAATAATATTTCATGTAAGTGGCACGTAGCTGCTCGCGGTTCCAGTCGTTAACGTAGGTGCATATGATTGCGATTATGATTCTTGTTGCACATGAATATTCATTATGCAGGTTCACTGACATTATTACCACGGCGATCTCGCCACCGACTGTCGCCCAATTTTTTTTTTCTGGCCACGTTATTCGTTACATCCCAAGTCTACCGTTCTAATGAAGGGGAGACTGTCTTTCTTTGAAAAAAGTACCCGTGCATGTATAGAAAAAAAGCTTGCCTAGAATCGCTTTTAATTTTTGAAATTTACGAATATCTAAAACTCAAAATTATAAATAGAGGTGTAAATATACATATTTATTTATTTGTTTTTAAATTGATAAAATCGATTCTTTAGTTGTATTAATTCTACTTTTGATTTTTTTTTTTTTTTTTTTTTTTTTTTAAAAAAAAAAAAAAATATAGATATTTGTTTGTAGTTTCATATGTTTCTTTTATACAATTCTCCGAGTCCACGAGCACTCTCTAAATATCGATGTCCGTCTTCTCCTGGAAAAAAAAAAAATTAAAATAAGTATATCAAAGTAAACTGTAATACATTTCATGAAAAAACTGACTGTTAATTATTATAAACACAAATCAATGA
>JABFOV010000740.1:0-32540 GCA_022817685.1 Aradophagus sp. ZL-2020
ATACTTTTTTTATATTAATCATATAATTACTCAAATAATATAATAAAAAGTAGGACGAAACTAAGAAATTTCACAAGTCATAGTTATTATATGTTCTAAACATGTCTAATTATATATTTTTTATATTTTATGTTGATATAAATCTTACATTAAAAAATACATACACATTGTTTTGATAAATGCAACACCTCCAACATGTAATTTATCTATATAAAATTTGTTGACATTATTTCGTTGGAACATTTTTGTAGAAATTTATTTGAAAACCTTTCTCCTTGCAGCTGAAAGAGAATAATAAACATAATTGAACGTGTAAGTTTAAACTAATAGAAGTAAAAAAGTGTGATATAATATATATAAAACATTTTTGTGTGAACTTGTAGCATACGATTGATAACTAATACCAAATACTAACAGATTTTAGTTACACATATTAGTGTATTTAACAAACATTGTAAATTTTACAAAACTGAAATTTCTATTCCAAGAAATGTAGCATTCACATTGTAATCTTTTTGTATAAATATTTTGTATGAATATTTTTTATATAATCAATAAAATTTTTAGTTATATTGCTTATATTATTAAAAATTATTAGTTTTATATACATCTGTCATTGTTCATATGTATGTATATGATATCCATGTTGTGGTTTTTTTACAGTACTGTTATTTGATTTAATTTCATATGCATTCAATAATTGTTTCGTTTTCTTTTTTTTTTCAGAATCAGATTAGATCAAGGAACATCACATCTCGGAAAAAACTTAAATTAGAATAAAATGTTAAAAAAAGAAAAAATAAATCATTTGTCATGTTAAAATTGTGTGCATTCAATCATTTATACGTACCTATAGATCAAGATGATATGCATCTAAAGATTTAATTCTTGAACCGTCATCTCACTGGGCAATTAGCTTTGCAGTGAACTGAAAAATTAGTAGTAAATCCAGAAAGTGATAGAAATTATTATAGAATTAAATAATAAGTGTATATCTAGTCTGCTCCATTTTATTATAAAATGGAGTAAACTATAAAATGGAATCATATGCTGAACAATTCATTTATTTGTTTACTCAATTAATTTTTATTTTAGACAAATTGTTCAGATAGAATCCATTTTTCTCTTCTATTCTAAACAAATTTATAGTTTAGGAATCACTTACTGATAAATTCTGAGACAAGATCTTTTTCACTATCGCTTGTTATAGTTCCTGTAATTTCTTCATTTTCTACCATTGGCAAAAATAGTTGTACAAATTCAGACGTATAAGGAGGTTCTATAGCATCTAGTACCTAAAATAATAAATATAGTAGTTTACAAAGAATGAAAATATATTATATTAAGACAAAATTTATTCATAAAAAATTATCATTTTAAGCAATGTTTATTTCAAACTTGCTCTTTATTAATTTTTAAACTTAAAGTTAAAAAAAAATCAATAAAATCTATACCTCTGTTACAAAATACCGAATCAAAGATATATCAGTGTCATCGCGTTGCCAGCACTGTTTGATGTAGCATACTACAGGTACTACACAACCCCTACTCAATAAATTCACCATACGGTCAATCAACATCTTTTTCATTTCCAACTGCAATTAAAATATGTTTCTCTTTGAATTCTTCTCACTGAATTTATATTACCAAATACATTTTACATGACAAATAATTACTTGAACCAAAATTTCCAGCTCATCTTGTTTGCTTTCAAACAACTTGACTAAAAGTTTCAAAATCTGTGGATGAAGTAATGTATGGCATGTAACAACTTCATCCAATAATGCAAGATGTAATGGACAATGTTCTGTGCACAATTTAAAATAAGATGGTTCGGTGACTGTGCATTCCACCCATCGTATAACGCCAACACTGACTACAGGAAATCTAAATATTCACAGATTTACAAATTAATAATCATACGGAAAAAAATCAGACAGATTTAGTATAGAATTCTTGCAAAAGGAGGAATGAGCAACCCATCTCATTCAATGACCGAATTTTTTTAACAATAAAAATGTTTTACTAAATTAGTACATTGAGTGTATTTACTAAATCTGTCTAATTTTTCTCTCCATGCATATGTTTAAGAAAATAATTAATTGGTTTTTTGATTTAATTAATATTAATAACTTTATAATTTATGGCACCTTATTGATTGATAAAGTGTATTCAATTCAGCTATTAATTCAGTTGACCCTTTATTTACATTGCAAATGCCATGAACCTTTTCAATAGCTTGAATGGTCGTTTTCAATTCATCTTTATTTATCCTTCGTGGAGTTCCTTTCTTAGCTGGAACTTCGTACACACTTGCAGCATACGCTAGTAAATAGATATATTTTGGAAGATGATCTGGGTTCAATTTAACATTAGGCTTGAATAAGGCATCGACCAATAGATCTAGAATATATATTTCAAATGCAAAAATCCATTTATATTATAATACCTGGCTTTTATAATCAAATAAATAAAAGTTTTATTGATTTTACTTATACCTACCCAAAAATTGAGGATTACGTATCAATTCAATAGACGGAGGTTCATTGGCTGAATAATTTCTGTATAAAACTGAAATATCAGCTGGATTCAGTGAATTACGTGACAACATAGATGACAATGCTTGACATGCTGCTGGACTAGCTGATGCTCCGTTTAAAGCCATTGTAATTGGTGTTACGTCGTGATGACTAAAAATCAATATCATTGATTAATTGCATAATAATTAGCAGTTTCTAATAAAAAATGCATCAAAAATAATTGTAAATCATTTAAAGTTGCTTATGGACCCGTTATATCATTTTTCAATAAGTGAAATTTGTTCATTATTTACCTTTCTCTTGCACACTTTGTGATTTCTTGTGAAAGACGTTTCATCGTAAAACCGCCACGAGGTTCTTGTGACAGAATTTGAAGTAAGACTTGACTGTACACGTAAGTGTGTTGACCATGACAAACCATTTTCTATAACAAAATTTCTTTTACCATTGATTACCATCGAATTAGCAAATAATAACATTATTTATAAATTTATTAATTACACACAGCACACTCTTTAATACTTGACTGCCAATCTTCTGTGTTTTGTAGAAAACCAGCAATCGCTGTTTTCAACACTCGCGAAAATACTTCGATTTGCTGTGCAGCTGTTGAAATACTTGTGATTTCACCTTGAAATCCAGCATCGGAGATCAGCTATGAACAGATATTTTAAATGTTTTAGATCAATATTATAATAAAGAAACTTAGTACAATAATAATGTTTATAATGTTTATAATTTGAACATACTTTTATTGTAAAATTTAACATCAAACAATCTGGATACTCTTCTGCCAATCTGTAAATTAATGATCTCCATGTTGGATGTTGAATCATCTCAGTCAACCAAGCTGGTGTCTAAAAATGAAGAGCAATTTTTTACAATAATGTTTATTATATATTTAATCATGAAATTCTATAAAATTTTTAAATATCTTTAGTAATATAATTGTATTCATTTTAAAGTTTAAAAGATCATAAACATTTGATGAAATTAAATTAAAATTTCATAAAAAAATACTATTATCAAATTAAAATAAAGATATATCAAATTCAATTTCCATTTACCAATAAACATTAAAAACTTGAAGAATATTAATATATTGTATTAAAATCAGAAATGACTATTATTCTAAATTAAAAAATTGATTTTCATACTAACAATACTCAAACTTTTAATAATATAATAATTTTTATGAATATAATTTATAATAATAATGTTTATAAAATTTCAAAAAATGAAATCAGAATTACCTCTCCCTCTTCAGTAAAAATTTTATCTGCTTTTTTTGGATCAAATGTTTTCAATATCATATCTTTTAAATTATTTTCAACCATGGCTTGAACATCAGTGACCTTAACTCCTGCAAGAATAAGCCATTCGGCCAACAAATTTGCCATTTGTGCACAGGCTGTATAATTTTTAGATAACATTTCTATCACTTGCTCCGGACTGCCACCAGCTTGGAAATATCTGTATATATATTAAATTAAGTTAATTAAATTACATTTATTTTAAACAGAAAATATCAGTTTAGCATGAGGCTTATAACCAAAGTATATCATATTTATTTATGTAATATTCAATATTATACATATTTTATAGTTTTCATAATTTGTATTTTTTAGGTATTACTGAATTGTTGATACACATCTTGTATAAAAGGTAAATAAAAATTCATACATAGTAAAAAGTAAAACAAGAAAAGAATATCTACATTAAAAATAAATAAAAACAGAAGTCTTAAGCAATAATAATTGATAACTAAGAAATGTAATTGTAAACAACAAACCTTCTCAGATGTACAGTGATACCAGGTTCCATAATATAATCAGGCGTTTTGAATTTTTCAAGGCATTCATTGAGAACTTCATGAGGATTACTTAAAATATCTTCTGGACCATAATCTTCTTGTGCCCTTCCTATTTCATCACCCCAACCGGACCGATCATCTTCGTAGTCTTGCTCCATCTGAATCAATTCGAATAGTTTATGAAACTTTACTTTATTACCTTATATTATGTAGAATATTATAACGTTTCAATTATAATTATAAATCTTTCATTTAAAACAACAATTTAATATTCAATAAATAAAGGTAATCGTTTTATTTATTAAATACAATTATGCAGATTATGTCAGTAATAGAATAAATAGAAAATAAAATGAATTTACATTATTAATGAAACAATTTGTAAACTATTATATTTATGAAAGGAAAGATTGTTTATTTACCTTTGCCTATTAGAGGTTAACTTCAAATGTTCTTTACAACAGTCACAGGAGTATTGCAGTTTATAGAATACTTCCTCTGAATTCGCTGTAGATGTCGCCATGAGTATACACTACATTCATATGATCATCATTTGACTAAGCTAAACAATGTTATGATTCCAATATTTTTGAATGTATTTAATAATGTCAATATTTTTAATGATTCTTAACATTTTCAATATTTGTTTCAAAATTTGTTTGGAAATAACAAACAATTAAATACTATAAATTTTTTAATATTAAAATAAATTAACTTAAAATGCCTAAAGAAAGTAAGTAAAAGTTTACATTAACCTACATAAGTTAACAGTAATGTAAAAATAGTTACAATTTTTGAAAAATAATAAAAAATAAAGAAATTAAATAAATAAAATATTTACATCTTAATGATAAACAAAAACTCAATTTTTTTTTTTTTGAGATTATACTAAACAGAATAATCTTGCATTTTGAAAAAAATAATAAATAAATAAATATACATATAAAAAGGACAAATTATTTACAGCTAATATTTATCAAGTTCTCTCCAACGAAGTTATAAGAAATGTTACAACCCAAGAAGATAGAGAAAAATATATTCAGAAATTTTTAAACGAAAACCTTCCACAGTCAGATATAAAATCGGTGCCAAATGAACTAAAAAAGGTATGTATTTAATTACGAAAAAAATTTTTTATCAATTATAATTAATTTTTATTATAATAATTGCAGTCGTTTCTATTTCAAAAACACAAAGGAAAAGTTGTAAAAAAACGCAAACCGAAATCATTATCGTTATATGCAACCAGAAAGTCTATTTTGCTTAGCTTGAATAATTTGTTAACAACAAGAAAAATGCAATACAAAGATATTGTTCCAATAAATAAAATATGGCTTGGATATATGAAAGAATTATTAGGAGTTCAAACCTTTTCTGATATTAAAGAGAAAATGAATACGTCAGATTCAAATTATGAAAATTTCACTCAACACATAATGAGAGCTGATTATCACGGAGCCAAGGTTTCAGTTTTTGAATCCAAATGTCCATCTTTGGTTGGGATTCATGGAATTATTATTATTGAAACTAAAAACATCTTTAGAGTTATTAGTGAAGATAATAAAATTCGCTGTAAGTATGATCTTTTGCTTGATATGTAAGACATTAAACGTTAAAAAGTTGGATATTATTGTAAATGAACAATTTTTACAGCTATTCCCAAAGAACACTGTGCATTTTCTATACATTTAAATGACGTTACTTTAAATGTTGAAGGAAAAGATATATGTATACGACCAGCAGAAAGATCGGTGAAAAAATTCAAAAGTACATTCAAACTTTGACAAGTTGTTTTCACTTATTTTTTTTCATTTTCTTTCGTTTACGTTTGATTTTGTATATACATACATTTCTATGTTATGAATGAAAACAGCAAATATTTTTCTAATAAGAAAAATGTATATAAATAAATTTAGTACTATTGCAATGCTTTTTGTCCATTTTTAATGTTTTAAAAGTCAAAAAGAATGTTTTAATAAAAAAAACCTGAAATTACGGAGGTGAAATAAAATCAGTATGCCAACGTTAAAAAACTTTTTAGTTAAGTGTATTATTCTTAACAATGCCTAGGATATATAACAAACTACATCAAATATATATATAAAAGGGACTATATATACACATTCATTCCTTTGGCAATTAGTTCTTAGTCTGTAATATTTCAGTCTGAAAATATATACATTTCTAAAATTTTTTGTTGATATTTCAACACGTTGATGCATACACGAAAAGAAAAATCAGACAAATTTAGTAAATATGCATAATATAATAATTCAGTGGAACAATTTTATTGTTAAAAGGATCTGAAATTATACTATTATAACATACCAATCCTATGTGGTAAAAGAATATCAAGCATTGTACTTTATTTCTATAAAAAGGTATATCAATTTAACATCCCATTCTGCATACCAATTTTGCTCACAGACTATACCAAATTTGTATATGGATTCCAAACAAATAGGTACGCTGGAGTTAATACTAAATTGATAGAAATATTGTAATACTAACACACATTATTTTGTCATATTTTAGTATAACACTGGAATATGCTAAAATTGTACTGTTTTATGATATTTTGTTAAATTGTTATAACTGATATAGTATAGAATCACTGTAAAGCTAACTAAATTTGTACAACTTTTCTTTACTGAATTTATCTGATTTCTGTTCTGATTATAGGAGTTCAATTAATACATCTCATTTAAAATGCTTTGTTGAGCGACTATTGTTCAGTTAATGCCATTTATAAATTATCCTGCACTTCTTTCAATTATAATGTGCAGCAGAGTTTAAAAAAAAAGTTTAAACTAACACGAATTTATCTTTTTTTTCAAAATTGTCCTCACTTAATTTTTGAACAACATTTTGAACAGGATTCTGTGAATACAGTATAATCGAATAACATACAATAACTATGGCAAGTACAGTATTCAAATGAACGGGAATACTAAATAGAATCCAGCAGAAAAAGGCTGTGAAAACCAACTCCAAAGCGCTGGCAAACGTCTTGACTATTGAATTGAGCTTCTTGAGGAAAAAACTTGTTATAATACCCACTGCAGCATTGTTCATCATTATCAACACAACTTTGAAATTTAAAAATATACTGGCCTCGGTATTTTTGAATGCCCTCGTTAATTCACCCTGCAGAGTGATTACAGCAAGATTGCAGAAAATACTGTCCGCGTACATAAATACATTTTGTACAAAAATATTTATTTCCGCCCCTTCGCCTTTAAGAAGGTATTCATTGTAAACTCCAGCCAGACAAGAGCAAATGGTCTGAAAACATAGAATTTCAGATTATTTGATTTTAACAATACACGTACACAAAATTTGCAAAAGATTAATGAAATCAGTATAATCATTTTTATAAGATTAATAAAAAATTAGTACAAGTAGTATTCAAAGGGATTCTAATGTTTGCAAATCAAATTGCACTTAGAAAGTGGAAGAAAGTAGAACCAATTGTCAATGTCAAATTAAAAACTATTAAGTTCTCATTAAAGTCCTATTTAAAATGAATAGTTTTACATCGTAACTTTGCTCAAGTAAAATATCAATCAAAGGTAATTAACGATGAGTTTATAAAAAAATGAAGCAATAGGATTGAATCTGCTAACATCTTATTGGAAAAATAATGGCAATTGAATGGGATCATATCCATTAAATCTCATTATTTACTTAACTATTCCCTTATTTCTAAAAGATTTAAATTGGTATTTTAAATGGACAAAGTTTCATTCATCTTTAAATAAGAATTAACAATTGTTTTTAACCAAGGCACATATTGTGCTATAAAAGTTAAAATGTTTATATAGCATTTCAGAGGTAAGTTCCACTTTGCATTCTGCTTTCACTTTCCACTGGCTCAACAGTAGTGTATTAAATTTGATTATTTTTGTATTTTTGTATGGCAAACTCAGTATCATTGATTAATTAGGCAAGTTTGTTAATCTAAAATTCGCTATTCATTACCTGAATCAGAATGAGGAAGATATTAAAATTTATATGGTAAGAGGATAAAGCAATTTTATCAGAGAAACTCAAATCAATGTGTTTCATCATACAACCCAATGTTAATAAAAGTAGTGAGAGCCATTGCTTACGAGACAACTGTTTCTTAAAGACAACCTATTAAAGAATGTGCATTAATTAAGTAATTTTTAATCACATGCAAGTTATATTTTTCAATTAATATAATTAAATTATTGCGTAGTACCTGGAATATAATTCCTGTGATTACAACTCGCAACTGCAGCAAGAGAAAATAAGTTGTCGGGTCGAATGCTGCTAGATTTACAAATGCCAAATTGTTGTAAAGACAGTATAAGAAAGAAGGTACCATGTACAGTAGAAAAACTGAAAAATGGGTAGAATTATTGAAATGCGTTAATTATAAATTATTACCCAATAACATATTGGGTACAAATAAAAAAGTATAAATTAATTTATATAAGAGTTTGTTATAAAAACCTTTTTTAAATTTTTTGATGTCTCTAAAAAGTTGAACTATTGAATTCCTGTAAAAATTTTCATTGTAATATATTCTCTACAATTTAGAACCACAATTAGTTTTTGAATTATAAATAAATTCTTACTCAAGACAGTATAAGGACACCGATGCGACAAGTTTTAAAACTTCTGTGAATAATACTACTAAAACAGTATTGTAATGATATTCTCCGTCGTGTTGAGACCATTTCACAAGAATACCTGTAACAATTTTTGAACATATTTACAGTTTGAAGAAATGTATATTCAAAGTGTATATTGTGTTAAGAGAGATCAGTGTGACATATTTAATGAAAAAATAAACTGCAAAAGTCCAAGGATGATTGTCTTGGTCCAAGTCCAAGGATTAACTTGGGTTAAAAAAATAAAATTTTAACATGTTCATTTTATTCATTTCTTTATGATATAAACAATTTATACGTTTTCTTTAGTCGTGAAATTCAAATGCTATATTACCTTGAGATTCATATTTCTGCTAACAACAGCAATATATACCTCTTTTTCTTTCTTTTTAGCAATTACTTTTTCATTAAAAATGAACATTACAAATTATAATGTTTTTTCTTTATTTTTATGTTTAAAATTCTCTTTAATTACAATTTTTTTTAAATATTTCAGTAATTATATTTTTTTACGATTTTTTTAATGATGTATAAGTTTGATATAATGTACATTTTTATTACATTCAATTTGAAAGAAACATTTTGATTATTTCCCGTCCTATTTCCTGTAACTAACTTTGATAACATACTGATAATATAAGCGTACACTCATTCAATAAATAATAAAGATCAAGTTAAAAATTATTTCAAATCGTCACTTAAATATTAAAAAAAACTTTTTGTTATACTTAATGTTTGGTCAATTTATCATGTCCCTTGTAAACAAAATAATATCTGTCAAACGATAACAAAATATAACAGTCATGGAACATGAACAATATTAAGTGATAAGATAAAAAATAATGTGAAAAATTATTTAAGAAGCTTAATGCACAAAATATTACAAATAAATTAATAAAAACCCTAATTATTAATTTAATTATATTTATTATATTCTATAATATTAATAATAACCAAATACAATTGTTTAATATATTTTTACTAATATAAAATATTAATTACATCCACTTTGCAAAATATATATTATTATACAAATTTAATCACATAATGTTAATATTAATAATTAATAATATAAAAGTAAACTTTTAATTTATCGATAAAGAAGCAAACATAGTAAAACTTATAAATGAACTTTTTACCTTGGTTGATGAAAAGAGAGATGTATAGAATGAAAATTATAAATGAGTGTGTGCTTGGAAAAAGTTCTTTCCAACTTATGCTTCCCATCTTGTCAAGTTATAACTGTGTTTCTCAAGCTGCCCACGCTTAATAACATTGTTTCACACTGTATGTGATGATCAAATTACCTGTAAAAATGTTATCAATCGAGGACAATATTTACTGTAAGCAAAATCTTAGGTTTTGCATTGTAATACTTTTTAATTAAAAGTACACCTTGTTTAATACAAGTGTTTCTAGTTTAATTCATTAAAAACATTAATTGATTTGAACGAACAATCAAATAAAATATAAATTACTTTGTGAGTTTTTTCTCTGTAGAAAAAAAGTTATTTCATATTAATGATTGATAATAAATAAATTTCATCTACAATATTGAAACCTAATTATTATGAATTCATACCTCCTTTTTTGTAACATTTGCATTTTCGCATTTGATATATTTTGTTACAATGCAAATTTTTTGCATTTTTGCAACAATTTGACATGTCAAGTTTATAACTAACATTATTCTTGCTTGTACATTAACATGAAGTATAAATGTTTCAAATCATAGTTGATACGACTAGAATCATGGCAAAACAACCAGTTTTGTTCTTTACGTCATTTTCCTTGCTATTCTTTACTTAACAACTTAATTCGCATTGTAGTAGGTTATGTTTATTACTGAAAGGGTGACAGCACCCTACGATTATTAAAACAGAGGCGCCATTTTTCAAAGATAATATTAAAAATAAACGTAAAAAACTTTAGATACATTTCAAAAGTTTACTTTAGAAAATAAAAAATATGTATGAAAAAGTCGGTAAGATTTATTATTTCTTTCAGAAATCATATCTGACATTTGATATTGAATTTAAAGTACCTAATTACGTTTTATTGATATAATTTATTAATTTTTAAATAAAATATGCTAAAAAAATGTTTAATTATAGACTTGCAACTAGGAATTGGCAATTAAAAGCTGAAACCATGTCAAAATAACCATATATATAAATATATATTTATAATCGTTAATAATGAACATTTTTATAATATAAATTCAATTTTTTACAGCACAAGATAGTGGGTTATAATTTTATTAAAACTATTCAAAAGTCTACTGAATTTACAATACAATATTAAAGCATAATGGCACCTGGTAATATAATTAATGATACATATAAATATATTTTTTTCTACTAATAAGGTAGTTATTAAAATACAGTCAAGTATTTACAATCACTGACACACACATAAATTCAAAGCAACAGAACTGACTAATTCAAATATAAAATCAATCATCTAATTGATATAATTTTAATTATATTTATGTAAAAAAAAAAATAATAATAATGTCAATGAAAAAAAAAAGTTATAAAATGTTATTTCAATACTACCATTTAACTTCAATGATATTGGTATTAATTGATGCATAATCAGTTTATCAAAAACAGTCTAATATTTTTTATAAGAAATATTTTAAATTTATATGAAGAATAACAAATATGAATTATGTGTTATAGAAAAAATATCTATGTATAAATATAGATAATAAAAAAGTGCAAACATCCTATTCGTATGGCCAAGACTGTAATTTGTACAAATTAATTTACACGCATATACGTATCTTTGCATGAAAATTATTATATTACTATTGAATAAAAATAAACAAACAAATGATCAAATTGAAACAAAATTGTTTCATAAAAAGGATCACCTTTGATCAACAGAAAAGTTGTTAATTTAAAATTCTGGTATCATGATCATAAGTAATATAACAGCCATACCATTCCAACTAATTTTCTTTCAAACTAGTACACTTTGAAAGGTTTTTACTCTTTTGACTCTTCTGGCTCTTCTGGCTCGGTATATTCCAATATTTGCTTTGATACCAGTTTGGCCGCTTTAGTTGCCTTTGGAATTAAAAATCTATCCATATCAGTGATTATCGTCTCGTTTGTATCTTTAATTTTACCGTATTTGAATGTAATCAAATTGGGTTGCTTTTTTCGCGAAGTTATAACAACTATGCTTTTAAGAGGTCGTTTCACCATAACGTGAGCTGTACCCGGTTGTTCGAGGATTTCTCTTAGGACGATAAGGTGAGTACGGGTAACTAAGAGATGGCTGAAAATATATTTTACGATTATAAAACATAATTTTTGATATTAGCAATGGGTACCCTGGTTAAAGTGAAAAATAAAATCATGAAATTTCATAGTGGATAATAAAATTTTATGATGAGTTTTCTATGGATATTTCGGTATTTCATAGAAATTTGTAATTAAAATTCCATAATGAAATGTAAAATTTATATTTCAAGAAAAAAAATTTATGAAATTCTATGAGGATCAATGATTTGTTGTGAACATGAAATTTCATGTTAATAAAAAATCATTGATCCTTATAGAATTTCATAAGTTTTCATAAGTTTTTTTCTCAAAATATAATATCATAACTTTTCATTATGGATGTTCATAACGAATTCCTATAAAATACTGGAACATCCATGGAAAACTCATTGTAGAATTTCATTATGAATTATCCTCTAAAAAATTCCATGATTTTCTATTTCACTTTAACCAGGGTATGTAAGGTATATATTATTCATGTTTATGTAATATTCAATATATTTTATTGAGTTAATAATAATAGAAAAAAATAAAATCAATTACCTGTCATACATGCGTCCATTAATTTTGACCTCCTTACACTGAAACGATTGTATCAAATTGCGGTCTGCTAAACAATCTTCAATACAAACAAGTTCGATTGGTTCTTCGCTAGTATGACTTGTAACAGTCATATCTGAAAATAAGATATAAATTAAAAACAAAATAAAAACTTACAAAAAAGTACTTTGTTTATTGCAATACCATCGTGGTCATCATCTATGCTAAATACAGGGCCAAATCGCTGAACTTTCTGGTGTTCAGAACCTTCGCTGTTTTTCTTTTTACTGTTCTGGTTTGTAGTAGCCAATGGATTAACGATATAATCAAACAATTTTCCCTTGACTTCCTGGCTTTTCAGTTTCATTGCCAAACCAATCTTGCTCAAAATGTCAGAATTATTGCTTTTTGTTTCGACTGTTTCGTCTGTGTCATCTGTTTCATCTGATTCTAGTGTTCTGATCATCCAGGGTTCAGCCGCTTTCAATCTCGCTTTTTCTCGCTCATCGTTGCATACTAAACAGTTTTGAGAGTTATGGTCAACTAAATTTATCACTAATTCGTCTCCAAAATATTCGTGTATGGCTGAAAAATTGTAATTTTTAAAGTTTACTTTTAAGTTTGAATGTAATTATATATTTAATGCAAAAATTAATAAATAAGTAATTCTATTCCTATAACGATGTAATGTTATCATAATATTTCTGTAATATTAATTTTTCTCAAACAATACCTTAAAAATATTATTTCAGGAGAACATAGATATGTCGTTGAAAATAAAATTAAATTGAATTTACATGCATCAATAACGATAAATACCAACCTTTGTAACCATTATTAACCATACTGACGTGAGCAGTATGTTTTTGTAAAAAGGATGCTACAACCATGAGAGTGTACTGATCTTCTTCTTGTCGGCCACTCCCCAAAAAACACAAATGTTCACCGCCAGCTTGTGAACCCACTTCTAAAGCTTGTCTTTGTGCTTGTAATAAACCTTGAACTGCAGTTTCAAATGCTCGTCGGTCTTGAAGCATCTGATAAAAATTCAGTTGTAAGTTAAAAGGAATGTTACCAGCAAAAAACACTGTTTGATACCAATTTCAATTAATTTTTAAATAATTTTCTATAATTTTCTAAAAATGTATATCAATTATAATATTGTGTAAAAATCCTTGTTAGAGAATTATCAAATGATTTATTACCAGATTACAATCCAAATGAAACGCAGTTGGTAAGTGGCCGACATTGTACTGTTCAGCTGGTCGACAATCGACCAAAAAAAATCTGAATGATTCGATTTGCTGATCAGATGTCATAGGCATTTGAAATGAATTTTCCACAAGTTCTTGGGCAGATATTAAAAGACAGAGTGCATTTGTAATCGAAGTGTCGTCCTCGCCTTCTCCGAACATCGTTGAATATAAGTCTTGTTTGAAAGATGATGGTGTTTTCATCTCATAGTATTTTGCGAGAGAACAAAAATCTAGAACATCGTCAACTTCAAGTGCACAGGGAAGCGAGGATACAAATTCAATAATTCGTTCTTTATCTTCATCTTTCATCGCTAATATTTGATGTCTGAAAATTGATTATCGTAAACGAAAATGTTTTAAGGAATATTCTTAAACTTTATTCATTTGTTAAAATATAAATAATTTTTTAATTTCTTGAATTTGAAAATTTTTAAGTATAATATTTCCTAAAATATAGATGTAAGTGAAGTTTCCAATGTTTTCTTTATTAATGAATTTAAACTTGGATAAAACTGTACAGATTTTTTTTTTATTTTCAGCAAAATTGTTATACAAAAATTTAAATGAAATAACAAATGTATCATTTTAAAGAAAATTTTGCAGTATATTTTACATAATTTTGCAAGCTGTGTAACAAATTACAATGGTTTAATTTTAATGTTTTTCACGTTCAAAGTTGTTGATAAAGGAAAAGTAATCTCCTATCAAATGACAATTTTCTTTATGATACAAAAGCGAATAAAAATATAATTACAAATTAAAATGGTATTTAAATTGAATACCTGGAATTAATGAGCACAATAAGAGAGAGAAACATCATGAAAAATGGATCAGCTTGCATAAAATAATAATCCCACATAGCAGAAACTGCAGGCAAAGAGCACACGCCTGCGAAAAGGGTATTTATCCATCTTTTTGTATATAGATCCGTATATGCTCTTTTCGTGTCCAAAAATGAACACAGCTCTGGATCATGATATTGCAGTAATAGCCTTAACTCTGAACTATAAGCATTACCTCTAAAAAAGTAGAATAATAATCATTAAAATGTTTATTCTCATTATAATTATTATTGAATGATTATTAAATTTTTTGAATATAAAATTATGTGTAATAAAGTTACAGTTATTATTATAAATATACAAGAATCATAAAATTTAAAAAAAATAAACTAACGTTGGAATGTATGTGTCTCTGATAGCTTCAAATAAATTATATGTTTTCGCTATGGGTACTTTTAAAGCTATTAATGGATGTAACAGCTCTAGCCACCCATTACCTCTTTCATATTGCTTTCTTCTGTTTTTACAATAAAATGTTATGATAGATTCTATTTCAGACATTTTCTTAATAAAGTCCTTCTTCTTTATTTTACCATCGTTGCCCAATTTTGCTAAAAAGTTTTTTTAATTATCATTAAATTATTTTATTATCATAAATAAATTTACGTAAATAATAATAATAAATGTTATTATTATTATTTTATTATTATAAATGAATAATTACAAAATTATGTATTATTATTTTTAGTATTATATATATATTTAAGAGATACTTGGATTGTAACTTGATTTCGAATACAAAAATTAATGCTCAATTTTAAAATTACCAACGAGTTGCTGACAATCTTCTCTAATAACATTTTGTTCGGGAAGATCAAAAATATTATCAAAGCGAATCAACTGATTACTCCTGTGTGCGACATCCAAACATAATAGCCATGCCTCGTCTCTTAAACATTCTGGGATCTGTCTGCCTTTGCATATAGCAAATATATCTGAGGCAGTCGGTTTTTCATTATACATAAATGCGGATTGTAGATCTAAAATCCTAAATAAATAGGAAAATTAAACAACAAATAAATAATATTGATCATTAATATTAGTTATCAATAAAGTAGATAATGAATCCAAAACATTTTTTAATTTTGTTAAAAAGATTTAAGTTAAACTTTATTAAATTATAAACATTAATTATTAATATAAATTATGAATAAAATAAATAATAAAATCAAATTATTTACTTTATTTATGTTATTATTACTTTAAAAATAAATGTAAATAAAAACTACAACAATGTAAAATTAAAAGAAAAAGGAACAACAGTATCAAACAAAGTCCATAAAAAATAAAAGCAATAAAATAAAGGCAGTAAAAATAAAGACTAAAATAAAAGCAAGTATATCAATGTTGTTAAAAACTAATTTTTAGGTTATAAAACTAATAACAATTGTTAGACACTTACCAAGTATCATCTTCGAGTCTGAAATCTTTATTTTCATCTGATACAATTAGTTTCTCCGTTGGACTTGTAGTTTCCGTCGAGTCTTCTCTTTCCATCGTTCACGTAAAAAATGCCTCAAAAAAGACTGCTAAAACGATTCGTTCAAGTTGTTGTTGTCTTTAATGGCTATGGAACTATTAAAATTCGAAGTCCCGTTCACCAGTCCTGTACTTAAGGTTCTATATCGAACTCACCTAATTAATTCCAATATTTAAATTAAATTACAATGTTATTCTTCTTAGCAAATTTGCTATAACATTTCAGCACAGCCACGTTCTCAGAGAAAGCAATTGTAGTAATGTCACCATAGGGAGAGTCTGTCTCAGAATGTAGGCTCAAAAATGTATATGACTCCGAAAATAAATAAATTCGAATAATCATCACTTGCGATAAACATCGGACCTATTTAATTTCTTTTCCCTCGTTTTTATGTTTCAATGTTTTTTAATTATTTAATTTGTTTGAAATAACTTTCTAAGCGCAAAACGATTACGCGTTTGATAAGTCGTGTAAATCAAGTGAATTGGCAGCACTGAAATTATGATTCATGATGGAAAAAGTATATTACATATGGCGTATTAATGCGCAAAATATTACTTGCTAATAAAAAAAGAGGTATTGTTCAGTCAAAATAAGACATTTTTTTATATGAGAAAATAATGTTGAATGATATTTAAAGAAGTTAACTCAACAACTAAGCTCAGATGGCGAAGTGTTATTTTCGCGCGATTATTTGAATCAGTGCATGCATTAATAATTTTCGTTTTTAATTAATCATCAGTCATCATTATACTTGTTGATTTTGTAACTTATGTTATAATTATATTTTTATATTAATAGTAATTCAAAAATCATTTATAACATTAATATACTTTCTTTACAATTTTTTCCATAGTATTTCATTTTCAATTTCAATGTCCGACTATATACATTATATATCATATATATTGTATAATATAATTGCTGAATTAAAATGTTATTTAAATGAAATATTCAAAATTTGTAACATATTTTAATAATTCCAATATTGTAAATTTGAAATTCTCAAATATCATATAATATTATATAAAACAAAAAAATATAATTTATTATAAATATAAATTAATAGTCCAATCATTGAAAGACACATAGAGATTTTCAAAATGCTGGACGTTTATCTGAGCATGCTCGAAGCAGTGTGATTTTCTTCATTGTAAGTGCCAAATAAATAAATGATATAACAAATAAAGCCTTGAATGTAAATAATGTAGCGCGCCAGATATGTTTAGTAGGATCAGCGATCACGTACTCGCAAAATTTTATCAGTCGACTACTCGATTCGCAGCTCCGTTCACCTATTCGTCGCACAACGACGCTATCGCCTCGATAAAATAGGTCAACCACATTCTAAAAATCAACGAACATATTCAAACCCAAAGCTCACTCCTCATTATCAACAAAATGTAAGTGCTATATGCAATAAAAAATTAAAATTAATTTATGAAAATGCCTTCGATTGCTCCACGGTGACGTTAATTATTGAATGCGCTTGTTTTTAGGGCTTTTTTACCGCCAACTTATGTCGAAGGGTTTCACGACTTGGAAGCAGTCAAAGTTATGGAATATAGAACTTTAGGCAAAACGGGTTTGGTTGTCAGTAAATTAGCACTTGGCAGCGGACCACTTGGCGTTCACTATGGGTGATTTTTTTCATATATGTATATTAAAATTAATTATAGTACTGGTTAATATTTTTCCAATAATAACTTCCATTTTTAGTGATAATTTATAAAATGAGAAATAATTTTGAGCAGATATGCGTACATTAAAAATACATCTAAAGGAAACAATTTTTACAATACGTATGAGTATTATTAGATAAGTATTTTCATAGAATTAATATTATTGGTGTTACAGTTCTTTCGATGAACAGGAAGCCATTAAAATGATACGAGAAGCTATCAGAAAAGGAATTAATTACATAGACACTGCTTACTATTACGGTCAAGGCCGGGCCGAAGAGGTCCTCGGCAAAGTATGTCCAACACAAATTTTTAACCGGTCAGCAATAATTTGTAAAACTTTATAATAATCTCAGTAATTTTAAAAACACAGGCTCTCAAGGAAGTTCCTCGCGAGGCTTACTATATTGGCACGAAAGTCGGAAGATATGAACTGGACTACAAAAACATGTTTGACTTTTCAGTCGAGCAAACACGACTGTCGATCAGACGCAGCTTGAAGTTATTACAGTTGGATTACGTGGACATCATTCAAGTACTGAAAACATATATAGTTTTATAGAATCAAAATCAGGGTGGCCGAAACATTTCACAAATCAATTTCCATGGTTTTCCATGTTTTCCAAAATTTAACCACCCTGAATCATATTACAGATATGAATGTTACAAATGTTGATTTAAAAGTGATAAAAATACATATTGATTTACAGGTTCACGATATAGAATTTGCTCCTTCGTTAGACGTAATAATATCGCAAACTTTGCCAGAGTTGTCTAGACAAGTAAGTGATGGAAAGGCCAGATTTATCGGAATAACCGGCTACCCAGTATCTGTGCTAAAAGAATGCGTCGATAAGAGCAATATTAATATATCATGCGTGTTATCTTACTGCAGAAACACAATTATAGATGATACTTTGCTACAGTACATTCCATACTTTAAGGTAATGTACTAAAATGTTCAATTTTTGAAGAATTATACACGGACAAAAATCAGTAAAGTAAAGCTTTACAAATTTAATATTCCATGACTATTATAATAGGCAATATTAGATAAAAAATTATCATAAAACTGCACAATTTACTATATATAAGGGTACAGTTTTTATCTTGTAAAATTGTATACTTCTGTAAAAGAAATTAGTGCATGCATATTTAAATGCAATGTAGTAATATTTTCATATTATAATAATAATGTTGAAAATTGTGTTATCATTAGATGAGAAATATTGGTATCATTAGTGCATCAGCACCCTGTATGGGCCTTCTGTCAAATCGCGGACCTCCAAGCTGGCATCCAGCTGATGATTTCACTAAATCTGCGTGTGCACAAGCAGCGCAATGTTGCAAGGTGATTAAAAAATTTAACGTTTCAAAAAGAAAAGTCATATATGAAAATTTGCAAATATTTGTAAAAATTTGCAAATTGACAAATTATATTCTACTACTTTGTTTTATTTCGTTATCACTAATATTTCAAAAAAGTTAATGTCATTTTGTTATTTACTAGGATCACAATGTTGAAATGGCAAAATTAGCTTTATGGCACGCCCTACAAATTCCTGACATTTCAACAAATTTGGTCGGAATGCAAAATACACTCGAATTGGAAATGAATTTGGAATGTGTAACAAAAGGAATCAGTGACAAAGAAAGGATTCTTCTCGAAGAAATAAAAGACAAGTAAGTACAGATTTTAAATATTAAAATAAATACTTGATCTCTGGTACATTTTGTAAGAATTTTCACAATTTAAATAAAAATTAAATTAAAAAAAGATAGTGCTGATGGCTGAATTATTTATGTTATATTTATATTAATGTGAAAAGAAATTTATCAGTCCAAAGTTATTAAAATTATAATTTTGTCAAAAAATTATTGATTTCAATTGTTGATTTTGACATTCATATTAAATAATAAATGGTTTCAATGATGCATTATTTTGTATAAATAAATTTATCTCTATTCTACTTTTATAAAGAGTATCGAAAATAAAATAATATATTTCTTAATAGTTCATCTTTTCGGAGTCTCTTGAACTATTTTGAGTAAGGTATGTACATGTAGAGAAAAATTAAAAAATTATTATATTAACGAAAATCAATTTATATTGAAAACTTAGAGATAAAAATACTGCGAATTTGTTGAAATTAAAAAAAAAAAGTTTGCATTCAAAATGTAAGTTTGATAAACTGTTATAAAAACGATGTTATAAAAATTAAAATCTCATTTCAGATATCTATCAGCTGTGAAAAACGCACACTGGGAAGGCAAAGAAATTCAGCAAAGAGAAAATTGGTTAAATAAGCAAAATGTACATATTTAATGAGCTGGTTTATTAGAAACTATTTGTTACATCGCGTCAAACATTATTATGAATTCAAACAATAGTTGTAACAACTATAAATTTATATATTCATTATTGTCATGTGAATACTATATTTTTGGTACAAGTACATTATTTTTATATTTCTAAATAAAATGATTTTTGAAAAAATTGTTTTCCCATTTTCTAAACATTAATAGATGTATATTGTAAAACTGAGACAGTTTGTAACTTAAATCTATGAATTGAGCTTATACTTGTCTAAAATATTAATGCATGAAAAGAAGGAAGAAAAAAAGAAAAACAATGTACAACAATCATCTATTGGAATGAAACGCAGTTAAAATCTGTATGACAAGATTTTAATTATTCTAAAAGGCACGAGTATTATAATCAACTAGCATAACTGATCACAGCTTTTTTAATTGAGAAATTTCAAATATTGTTACTACACTAAGAAAAAAATCAATGAATTCGCGCTAACAATACACAAAACTAATAAGTATCTGCATTTGATTAAATTTTCTCAGTGTAATAAACATATTCAACAGGCAGCATTACAACCAGACATTGGATGTCAAATACTTGTAACATGTTACAAAAAACGTTATATATCAATAATGATAACGTAATTTGTTACATTTTTGTTTCAAAGTAACAGTAACGGAAATACGTTACTATGTGAATAATGATAAGAATAACGCATAACATTTTTCAAAGTACATTGTCATGTCTGATTACAATTTATTCGTTGTAATCTCTAATGCTTGATGCATAGTTATCATCACCAGGTCTGATTTGATAGATTAATTCATACATAAGAACCGTAAGAAGAGGACTAAGTATACTTTTATGGTACATCTGTTTCAGTTCAAATCCCTTTTTTAAACATAGTTCTCTACCTCCGTCATTGTGCTCTGAAGCAACTGTGCTCGCAGAACTATAGCCCTGATCGATAGCAAAATAAATGGCAGTGTTGAGCAGACAGGAAGCTACGCCTTTCCTTCTATAATTTTGTGCTACATACAAACGTTTGATCCACGCACCTTTATCAGAATTGTAACTTTTTGATAAACCGATGGTACCTATGATCTTCTCTCTGTACATTGACGTGTTGAAGTTTGTCTGTTTAAACTGCTTTTCTGTCATGATGGTGTAGTGAACATCTTTTGGATTTTTTTCCATTAAACGTGGCTCAATGGCTTCAGCTACCCAAAAGCAGGAAAAAGCATTCGACATATAAGACCTAAAATATGTAAAAAGAAATGAAGCTGAAATATTAGTTAAAAAAATTATGTTCTTCAGACACAGAATTGTAATTACTAGTATGATGCCAAAATGTACATAATAAATGTAAAAAAGTTGCAAAGCAGTTGAGGAAAATTGAATTAAATTAAAAGTGATTAAAATTCAAATTTTTAGTTGCAATAAAAAATGTATAAAGAAAAATTATAGTAATGATTTGCAAACATTTGTTTACATTTAAATTAATATAAAAAATAAAGTAAAGTATTAAAGAAATTTGCATTAATATTAAAAAAGAATTTATAAAAAATCACTGATTTTTTGACACAATTAATAAATAAAACAATTCATGAACCATTCAATTCACAAATTCTTTTTAATGATTCGTCATCAATTAATTTCATTCATGTATTACATAAAAAATACATATAAAGACAAACAAATAATTTATTATTTTATTATTACCTTGCAATGTTGCCCATTTCATTTTCAATAGACATAGCCGTGGCAGCGAAACTAGCATAAGTTACTATGTAAGTAAGCAATATAACAACCGGTATAACCAGTACACAAAAAGTGATTGGTATACCAAAAAATATAAACATTATAGCAGCTAATAAGATCATGGCTTGGAAGGTAATTTCCTTAAAAATGAATCCAAGGAAGGCACTGTTCATCGAAGACCAGACTCCGTCCCTGATTGTTTCATGGCATCTCAGTTCGTCACCTGGCTTGAATGGTCTTATAATTATGATGTTGCTCATTGTTTTCTCGTCAATTACTTATTATAACAGGTTATACTGTACAAAACTTTTCTTAGTATCACGTCAATTGTCTTAACATTTAATTGATTCACTTTTGGCATGCTTTGGCCATGTGTTTGTCAACACATTTAAAAGCCAACTAGTATATTTCTTGCAGGTGGCGCTGCTTTCGTGTCATTGTTCTCCATTCAATTTGATTGTTTTATTGTTACAAAGGTAAATATTTTTAGATGATGAATAGTTATTACTTACATGAAATTTGAATTTTTTTACCTACCTTTCATTTTTAATAAATATTAATTAATTGTATATATTTATGTATATATCAATCAAATCTCTGAATGGAAGAATCACAAAAGAGCGGTGAAACAGTTTGTGACAAATGTAAATAGATTTTATTCTCTTATTGAAATGATCTTATTTACAATGTCTAATCATCAAAGTTGTGAATGTTACATGTGATCATTATTGAAGAGTGGAAATTTACAAATCTTTGTGAAATATAATAATAATCACGAAATTAAGGATTTATAACCTACGTTGACAACGTTGGAAAAAATATATTGTTGTACAACTTTGTTATTTGTTTATAATGGACGAAGAACACGCAAATTTATTGAAACTCGCTAATATTGACGTGGACAGTGTACAAAAAACTGTTCAAATTTTGAGTTTTGAAGACGATTCAAGCGAAGCTTCAAATTTAAAAATGATAGAATTGGATAAGCATTTGTTGAAAATAATAGAAGAAGATGACAAGTAAGTATTTTTTTCTTTAGTGATCATATTTCAACTCCTTTAAACTCAATATAATTTATTATTACATGATTAAAAAATTGAATTGCTTTTCTAAGATTTCTTCTGAAAATGTGAAACTGTGATCATTTGTAATCAATTTTATCAATAATTTTATGAATCAGTTAATTTAGCCTAAACCCACATATGAAAATTTTATTAAAATACCCATTGAAAAAACTTTTGACTTGAAATTCGAATTAGGCATATTTAATGACAAGAACTACATTACAAAAATAATATGTTGCAGTATTTCCTTTCGAGGTAGTAACAAGGAAGAACTAGTGTTTTGTAGCAAAGATCAAACGTTTGATGTAAAACTAGCAGATGTATCAAATTCTCTTCTTCTCACACCAAATTTACAATTTCCTAATGAATTTGATCAAAACACTGAAACTAATTTTGTTCAAAAAGAAACATATGTAAAATATATTTACCATCAATATTATGAGGTAATATATTTATAATTTTATTATGTGTATAATTTTTCAACGTTTACTGAAAAAAGAAGAAAATAATAAAATATAATTAAATAAAATGCAGTCATATAAATTAATACATGTTGATTATGAATATTTAATTAATTTTGGCAAAATTGATCAATTAAAAATGTCATTCTTGTGCACGGAAAATTTTATTTGATTTAATTTACCTTTATTAATAAACATTGAAAACTTCTAGGACATATTTCATAGTACTGAATAAGTATATAATAAGTAATTTCTACAAATAATCTGAAATTGATATTTTACAGTTAATTGAATGTATTCCGAGACTAGGTAAATTACCAACAATTCTAGGACCATCTACATTTAAAGGATTAGAATTTGAAAAAACTATTCAAAAAGAAGATTTGTATGATTGGAACCGACTAACAAGTGAGATACAAGCAAGTGATGCTGAAATAAGAAATGCATTTGAAGATTATATGATAGCAAATTTAGATGGTAATAATTTTTCTATTTTATTGTAATATAAAAAAAATAATCATATAAAAAAATGGTAAATCTGGTTATATTGAATTATTTAAACAATTACAACATATGTATATAAAATTTGCAATGTTTATAAATGAGTGTAAAAAGTTACGTACAGTTATAAATAAAATCTAATAATTCTTTTGCATTAGGTTATTATAGAATGGTGTCATTTGAATTCGAAGCTCGGTCTGTGACACTAATGTTAGATTTTGTTGAAGAAAACTCTTGGAAACCAGATGAGGTTGATAAAAAATATACATATCAAGAACTCAGCAAATTTATACCACGTTCAATCTTTGATCTTATTTTTCATAAATTTACAGTTCCTAGTAAATTGACAGATTCGGGTGATCAATTATATAAGTATGTATAACTACTTGCATCATGACAGATGTTTAAAATTTTTAAAATAAATTTAAGGAAAAATATTTTTATTTTCATTATTTTTTGTTTTTTCTGTTCTCAGGTATGATGAGGAAAAATGCTGCAAATTGTTAGCTCGAGTTTTATTAACAGCTTGTCCAAAGAGTGAATATAACCATTTTTTGAAAGCTTGGAATCTCGGAACACCAGAGTGTGAGATAATTTAATTATCAATTTATTAATACAAATACATTAACGTTTTTTATATTTTATTTGAAATATTAACAGATATGACACCAAAACCTGAATATTTGAATGGCGTTGCCATTGTTATTCATAATCCTTCAACTCAAAAAAATGAAATCATGGCTTTTCCCGAAACCAATTTGTCAGATAATGTACAAGAAAGGTTCTCTGAATTATTTAAAGTAAAAGAAAGATGGACTTTTGAAGAAATTTCTCCGTACTTGAAGTAAGTACCAATAATGAAATTGAATACACTAACAATTCAAAAAATTAGTATTTCATAAAAAAAAAATAAATAATAATATTATTATTTTGTCAGGAAATTGTGCGTGGGAAAAGTCAATGAAAATGCTTTATTAACAAAGTATGCTAGAGTTTCAACCATTGATGGCATTAAATACTACTGTTCTAAGTATAAAAAATAAATGGTAACATATGATTTTATATTGTTCGTCCGAGAGAAGATATTTTCTACTTTACTAATCTTTATTTTTGAATTTTTATATTTGTCTCTTCTTTCTTAAAATTTTCTTTTTTTTTTTACTGTACAGCGGGGAGTAAGATTGTCTTTTTATAATATTTATTATTTATAACAGCCTGTAAAATATGAATGAATAAATACACTTTTTGAAACTATAACTTTGTATTAAAAATTTAGCCAAAATTATGCTTAAGTTACAAAAATTATCTTTTTGTTTGTTTTTAAATAAATAAAGATTTACTTTTTGATGAAATATGATGAATTTCTGATACATTTTTGTGAAAAGTTTATTACTTTTTGTAAAGATTGTAAATCAATTTTTGCGGTTTAATTATTTTTAATTTTTTACAGCAACAAGAAATTCGTCATTAATTAAATGAATCGAAACAACAATTTTCACTGTCCATAAAAAATTATCATGATGAAACAGATAGCTCATAATAATCACATATCACAATAATATCAGTTATCCAACCGATATCTATACAATATTACCTAAATGTTATCGTTTGTTTTTCGTTATAATTATTTGCTGTGAAACTCTAAATGAAATTAGTATTGCTACCGAAAAGCATAATCATCATCATCCTTGTATAATAAATATGTAACAATAATTCCGCAACCACCCCTCGCGTAAGTCCAATCACTGTGCATGTATCTCTAGATGCGATTATGATGATTGTTTCACCAGAGCAAACATCTCGACAAAAAGAAGACCGGAAGGCCAGGCAATCAATAAAACTCGGACAGATCCACAGCCATAACTCGGCATAAAATCATCAGGACGAATCGCCGACGAGTCGCTAGAGTCAACGTGAAACACGCCACGATGTCGGAACAGAGAACTAACAACAGAACGGATGCGAAAATATAAGCGGAGCTGGGAATTCGAGACGGAGGGCAGTCAGTTTTGTGCGAAGGAAATGGAGCTTGGTCGGTTGGAAGAAAAAGCGTCGTCTCCGTAGTCGTGGAAAAAACGCCGGCGAGGTGGCATGCGCCTGCGCGCGTCGTCGCAAATCGTTCGGACTCTTTGCGAAGGCGGTGGGGCTAGGGTTGTGCGCAGATGCGCGGCCCACTGTCACGCCATATTTAATTTTTCGCAAATTTTCATAAGCACGAGCGGCGAAATCGAGGACCAAAAGGGACCCCGGGCCGGCCAAGAAGGGGCCGGTCACGGCGCGGGGCCCGCGCGTCGACCCGGGCCGAGGCCCTGGCGGGGCCCGGCTCGGGCGGCGCGGACGCTGCGCCCGGCGGGGCGCATTTTTCCAGCCGGCTAGCCGGATTTTATTCTGCGCATGGAAAGCAATTTTGCCCAATCATAAATAGGGCTATTGTGGGGGGATGGTGTGTATGTTGGCGCATTTCATACATCCCGAGTGTAATGGTAACCAGATAGAGTCGTCGCGAGGCTATCGGCCGGACGGCGGCGTAAATACGCGGCGTTCGATTCCGCGGAAAGTATTCCCGCGGTTGTGGCCGCGTGTGCCGGGCTCGTTGCCGCTCGTTACGTCGACGTGAGGGTGCCTGCCTGGTAGGTACGTGCGTGCCAGGGCTTTTCTTCGACCTTCCGAGACCTCTTCCTCAGGCCGATCGGACCGAGTGACGTCAGTGGTTCCCGGATCGGCCTGCCTGTCACCTGTCAACCGGACGCCTTTGCCTCCCGCGCTCGCCCCCCTGGCCAGCCCCACCCCCGCCTGGCCCCGCGCTGGCCTCGCAGCTCGCCGCGGCCCCAGAACCTTAGCTCGGCGATCCCTGCGCTCTGCCGCCGACTCCCACCGCCGCGTGCCAACCCATCCCCCCCTTCCCCACCCGACCACCCTGCCCTAGCCTCGTCCTTAAGCCCCGACCACCCCGCCCGACACCCGTTTGCAAAAATATCTCTCTCCCCCCACCTGTCCACCCCCTGCTTGCTGCCTTAGGGCTTGTGATGATACGCTGGCTGGATGGAGGCTACCACCGCGAAGGGATCTTGTTCTGCAATCGTTACTCGCGATTCCTGTTTTCCTCGTTTCTCTCCTTCTTTTCATTCTTTTTCATTTCGTATCTTTATTTTGTTTCTCTTTTCATTTCTTTTGGTTTTTTGCTCCCGTTTTTAACGAAAGATTTTTTAACGGAAATGTTATTTATTGTGACTGTTGAAGAGATCTGTGGTAATTGATAAAATTTATTAGATCATTAGACACATACGATGTTTGATGGTTTGTTTTAAAATAAAAAGGATTGCAAAGTCATTGTTTGAATGCAAATTTTCTCGTTCGCTATGTTTTCCAAAATTATGTCACAATATGCAAATAATATTAATTTTATATAGTACGATTTTGTAATATTTTTATAGCATTTTTGTCATTGTAGTTTGTTAATAAAGGAACAGGATAAGTATTATGAAGTGTATGATTTTGTTACTGAAAGTACACGCGTTATATTTTTTTGATTGACAAGTTTAAATTTATACTTGATTGTAATTAATGGACGATAATTGTGGATTCGTTTGAGGATGGTTGAAACATCCGTTTTATTATTTGGATGAAATTGTAATTACCGTAATTAAAAAATTAAATTGTTTTCTAGATATATTAATGCAAAAATGAAACTGATGTTTCACAATCAGTTCCTGATTGTGATTACGTCTTTTATAAAATATTGTTATAAAAACAAAAATTTTGTTAACAATCCTGAAACGATCTTCAACGCATACAGTGAATTTTATTTTTATATTGTTACAATAATGACACAAACTGAAAAAACAGAACAGAAAATTCTATCATTTAAAATAAGAGAATAATTACTGCCATTCAGAATTATTAGACCTTTTTTTTCTATGAATATAATAATTTTCTACGGTGAAAACTTTTGAATCAAAAATTCCACAATTACAAAATTGTATCATCAACTAGCTATTTAAATGATTTATTTAACATACAGTTTTAAGTGGCATTAAACATGTAATTACACATATATTTGGAATAAATTATTTCATACTTTAAACAAAATTTTAAGTAGAATATAATTCACTTTTTATTACAACATCAAAATTCCTCTGAATTTCTCAATATTCCACCTTCAATTAAAATCTTTCATCGAAAGTGCAACGCCGTAATAAACATTCGCATTTATACTAACAAAGTTAATGTTTAAAAACTATTGAAGTATGGCATTTTAATAAAAAAAATACAAAATGACATTCAATGAATATTTTACATTTTTACGTTATATTTATAATAAGTATCAATTACCGATTTCGTTGATTTATTATAAATCCCTTTCAATCGTTCAAATAAGTAGACTTTGTTTATAATTTCATTTTCTGTTTCATTTTAGTTTGAAGATTATTTATATTTGAAATATTTTTCTCGTATTTTATTTTTCAATAAATAATTATACCGTGTAAGTTAAAATTAATCGTTGTCCTTTAATTATTATAACAAACGCACAAAAGAACACTGTGATACAATTTTTTTTCGAATTACTAATTAAATAATTAATTGATAATTCCACCTGACATTTTATACCTTTTCATGTGTTACATGATATTTTCAGCCGTTACGATTTCCACATTATTCTTGCGCAACTATACAAAATAATTACTGTGGTGTAGCTCTTGACAAATTAGTGCTTAGTTTAGGTTTCCCGGACAGCAAATAGGTATCGATCTTTAATGTGGAAAGAAACAAAACGAGGAAGAGATTCGGAAAAGAGCGAATGAGGGAATGGGTTACGCTGCGGGCGGAGGTTTGATGTAGTACATAATTTGCTCGCCCTTGCCGAATCGTATCGTTCGGTATTATTCCAACAGAGTCATTTTAACAAACGAAGGTGAAACAAAAAGGTCGTTCTGTGTACTAAAAAAAAAGATTTAAAATAAAGTTAATCTGCACATTGTTCGATGTTCATAGTAACTTATTATTGATTAATGATTATTATTATTGATTATTCTGTACAATTTTACTGATTGATGAAAAATAGTTATTTTAATGAAATAAAAATAAAAAGTTCATATCAATTATTATTAAAAGTAAAAGAAAAAAAATTGAAATGAAATTAATTTGTTGATTTCCAATATTCATAAAAACATTATTATATTATAGTAACTTTAACTATTTGGTTCTTTCAATGTAATAGAAAAAAACTATTAAATAATAAAATGTTTTATCGAAATGACAAAGTACTACTTAAATGTTACAATTCGCAATTTTTTGTATTTTTTATTTTCAATGTGCATTGAGGACTAACGTATAATAAAGTTTCATACCTAGTTTAGAAATACTATACATCTAGTAGAAAAGTTTCAACTAAAATATATAAAAATGTTGATAAAATACCCAGCACAAAAACAGCGCCTTGATATAATTTAAACTACTGATGAACTACGATTTTAAACTTTAATATACTTGTTTTCTTATTGTAGTAAAACTTACAACCTGGCAAATCTGGTCACTTTTTACTATTCGAGTATTAACTTTTATTGTTACAAAAACTAAACTATCTAAATTTCAAATAAGTAAAATGTCATCATTTGAACAGAAATTAATATTATTAAGTAACACGACTTGTTCAATTCCGTTACCTCAATTGCAGTCACAGACCATTCATTTGAATTAATGACTCTTAATCTGCCAAGAGAAGGAAGTAAAAACAAAAAAAAGGAACAACAAATCTCAAGCTCAGGTTTTGAAATCGTGTGCAAAACTGGTCACTGGGCTTGATTTCATTATGTTAATAAACGCAATTAATTTCGAAAAGCGCGGGACGCTACTCGAGACAAAGAACCCGGAGCCAGTGCATTGGCGCGCAATTTTCTAATGGCTTTTTAATGTATTACTTACAGCGCGAAAAATCGTAACAATCCGGCATGAAAGCGCGGAGCGCTCTTTTGCTTTCGGCCGGGACAGTCGGCTTTTACTTGCGGCCGCGGCGCAACTTACAGCCTGCGCTTTTTACGGCTCTTCGAGTTACGCGGGTTTGTTTGAAAACGTAAATTTTAATTAAAACGACATTACGCTCGAACGCGTATAGTTAGTGGGATTCGATTTGGGTGACGCTTCTTTCTTAATCGCTCGGTACCTTTTTCCCCCCACCAGTTTTCTTTAACACCCTTGCTTGCAACGCGAAGTGCACTCGAGTTCTTTTAATGAACGCTTTTAAACTACAGTTTATCATAGTTTGAAGAGCCAATGTACTCTTAAAAAAACGCGGAGATTAAACGTCAAGATTACGTTTTTAGGAGTAACCTAATTTCCGTGGCAATTTCTCTTTTAATGACGAAATTGCTCAATTGTGTTTGATTCCTATTGAAATTATAATGATCAATACATTCTGGTATAAATATTAATTGAAACTTGTTTACGAAAGATTTTTGCTTTAAAGTCACTGAGATGAAAATTTATTTGTTAAGTTATGTATATATATAAATGTCTTAGTAAAAATTGTAATATGACTAAGGTACGGTCCTAATTTGAAATTACTGTGTTCAGTGGATTTTTATAATATTATAAAAACAAGTGTCTAGTTTTAATGTCTTAACATCAAAACTGTTTTAGATTGAGACACTTTCAGTCTCTAATACATGGAAAGTGTCTCAAAATAAAAAACTTGTTTTTGTAGTGTAGCCGTGAATATCAAGTAATGTAAACCTTATATGTTCTCCACATGGAATACTATGTTACCAAAATTTTTTAGAAAAAAATGTTGCATGCAAGCTTTTTTAAAAGTAAAAATCTTAATACTTTATCTATGGCTATTTGTTTTAACCAAGCAAACTTAACATTTCATTTTCCTGTACGACGTCTCTCGAATACGATATTTTATTTTCCAATAACGTTAGACTGCGCATGGGAGGTAAATTTATTTCAAGCCACTCCGATCTCATCATATTTCTATCTTAAGTATATCGGTAATCGATAATTCTCCAAGATTATGCACTAGCAAACGCATATTTATTTGACGTTACATTACGAAAAGCGATTAACCGCGGTACCATAATTTGGATTTCAGTTCGTTCACTTCGTTTTGCCGTCCATTCACCAGTTTATCTTATACGGTTCTTTCGAAATTGCGGGAAAAGGCTTTACGTATTGAATTTCTTTGCTACCGTATCGCAAAGGCGCGTGGCAGTTTTCAACGAATATAAGACCAGGAATTAAGGATGTAATGGCAGTTTCTTTCACAGATGAAAATATATTCTGAGAAAATGTTTGAAACATATAATTTGCTTGAAATTTGTAATTACGATTAATTATTTTGTATACATTTTATGAGAATTAATTTAGTTATGAGTCAATGCAAACTAGTACGATTTTTGCGATTATTGATTGAGATTTTAATGATCGTTTCAATATTTAATGATTCTTTTATTATAGGAGTAAAAAACTATAAGAAAAGTAAAAAAATTAATACATTTGTAAAAAATTCGGTTAATTTTTTCTTTTTATGTATATTATAGTCTTCCTTGTTTAAATGTAACAAATGTAGCTATATTTGCACATCGAATTTGTTAACTGTAATATAAGAATAGAATATTTATTGTTATTGCTTATTACAAGTACATTTGTCTGATGGATTAATAAAGGGTTTGATATTTTAGCAATTGATTTCACGTTTGATAAATACCTCAACAGCTGTATGAAATAAGCTCTGAATAATTATCTCGAAAACGCCAAGATTTGCATGGAAATTAATGTACTGCATAATTAATAACTAATAAATAGAATAGTCGTGAATTTTTTATCGCAACAACATTGCGGTAATGAAATATTGAAAAAAGATTCGACATGAAAATAAAGCGTGTGCTGTACGGAATGTAATCAGTACTTTTTTTCACATTTTTCTTAAGTTGTTAATTTGTTACAATTTCAAATTAAAATAAATTAAATTAAAATTTTAAAAAATAAGCAAGATTCTCCCAAAGTGATTGAACTGCAGGAATATGGTTATTTTAAAAAATTGTTAAATTTAACAGTATTATTTTGACAAACACTAGACCAGAATAACTTTCAACAGTGTTATAAATTCTCTAATTCTAGTAATTAAAAAAAAAAAAAAAAAAAAAAAAAAAAAAAAAAACAAAAAAACATGCCCGTAAACAAAACGAAACCGGCGAACAAAGAAAGAATGAAAGTGGCACGCGCCGGCGGCCAGTGGCGAAGGAGCAAGTGTGGACGTTGACTAGAAAGGATGCTGGCGACGAACGGCCAGGTGCGAGATCAGGGTGACGAGTCGGGACGGGAGGGCAGCGAGTCGTAATGGGAAAATTAGACG
>JABFOV010000741.1:0-32517 GCA_022817685.1 Aradophagus sp. ZL-2020
CGTCGTGAGCGTGCAAGACATCTGCCACTAATCGTAATAATCTGCGGGTCAATTTCCCCGGCGATGAGTTTTTGAATGAGAAACATATCGCAAATAATGCGCTGCACAAAAGACGAATGAAAAGATACGTTTGCACGATGATTGCGAAAAAATAGGTTACTGGTACAAGTGAAATTTGTTTCCGTCTTTTTTCATTTTTTTTTTTTCATTTATTTGCGTATTTAACTACAGGGATTATGCACTCCTAATTCTGTATGCTACTTAAATTGTTATCTCTTTCACACCCAGGTCCCTTTACACCTTTATATCTTTCTTGCACCAGTGCAACTGTAGAACCACCTTTAAAATTCAAGGATTTTCACATGCGTCGTTAAAAATTGTTTTATTTTTTTCTAGTATATTTTTACTGCAATTTTCGTTCAATAATAATTATAATTCACGAACAATGGTCTCTTGCATTAAATAATCAACAATAAAGTCGATAATGAAGCGACAAGCCTGTCGCAAGAATTAATTGAAGCATCGGAAATAAGTTGGAAAGTTTAGTGGCATAATATTGCAAGTCGCAGCGGCAGATGATTCACTGACCCGATAAATGTATAAATTATCCTTTAATATCTATTATTGCCGATTGAATGTATTGATATCCGCAATGAATCAACAGTAGTGGGCAATATACAATTAATTGGACTTTCCTTTGACTCGCGATCGGGATTAATAACGTTGATCGCTGGTTTCAGCGCAATTATTTCTTTTGTTTGCGCACTTTTTGCCGCGGCGGTATGCGAGCCCGCTAAGAGCATCGTATTAGTATGAAACGATTGTTGCGTAATTAGTTTTTAAAAGCGCGGCCCGCGACTGAATTAACCGCGAATGCGCGGCGGCGATTTGAAAAAAATAGCACGCGGAACCGGATATGCGCTACGTGGCCACGCTTCCAGTGCCTCGCGAAAGAACAAGTGAGTAAAATGCTAGGAGTCTTGGCATCAGCCCAGAGCGCTTCACCGGCTAATTCAATTACGAGCTACGAGCTTTCCTTTCATCCTTTTAGTTTCCACGACGTTCGCATGCCCCCCCCCCCTCCCCTCGTTCCTTCCGGAAATGCCGCGCTTCTTTTGCAGCCACTGTGCCTCACTCGAATCGCGTTAAAGATAACCGAAAACGAACACCGCCGGACGATTCTTACATTGTCATGTGATGGCTTTACGCTATTATTGCTCCGCCGCCTTCGACAGATGTCGCTCTAATGAATGTTCATTTAAAACGTAAACGAAAAAATTGCCTCGCAATGAGGGAAACGCTGAAATGAGGCGTATCGTTTTCTTCTGTCGCGGTTGTGTAAATAACAGGTCTTTTTAGTCAGTGTTGCCGTTGAGGTGTCTTTGAAAGACTGGTACTTTTATTGCGGAAGAGTCGTTGCGGGAGGTAATTCATTAAGCTTAATTAAATATGTGCAAGAAATTTCGTACGTACATAAAATACGAGAAACACAGTTTTTAATACGGATGTAAAGTTCTTCATTGTGTAATATATTAGTCGTTTACGATAGAGATGTTTAACTGATGTATTTTTTGTCATTTGAATGTTCAAGCATGAACACTTCGAATGTTCGTGCTATAAGGATAAGAATGTAAGAACATGTTTTCGTAATATTATTTAAAGAAAGCTCGGAATTTCGGTCGGAATATTAATTCATTTCTATTCGTTAACATCATACCTTGTGGATTTATGAATTTTAGAGTCATTAATATAATGTCAAGAGATTATCTTAAGTTTTAGCTCTAACGCAAATGATGTACAACTACTGAACAGGTTGAATTTGGAATTTAAATACACATAAGATTTTCTTTTACTTTTAATTTCGGTTGAAAAGTTTCGTTCTAATTGTTTAAATCTTGTTTTTCGTTGTATCCAGTAGAAACACAATTTTAGTGAGTCTCAATTTGAGATATTTTTCATATTTGAAACACCAAAACGCCTCAATTCGTCAAAGACATCAAAGATGTCTCACAATGAGACACTTGTGTTCGTATTGTATTCAAAATCATTTCCGAGTATTACATTTCTTATCATAACATGATTCATTGTTTAAATACACAAATAGTCTAGTTAGGATTTGTGTTTCTGAACATTCATGATTTGTGTGCCGTTGTGGAAGGAACTGATTATTTCTAATCTG
The DNA here is from genome assembly GCA_022817685.1 of Aradophagus sp. ZL-2020. Taxonomy (NCBI): domain Eukaryota; kingdom Metazoa; phylum Arthropoda; class Insecta; order Hymenoptera; family Scelionidae; genus Aradophagus; species Aradophagus sp. ZL-2020. The sequence continues at coordinate 2,180 of JABFOV010000741.1, forward strand.
TATTGAATTCGAACCTCGAATCCTACGTTGGAATTCAATGTAATACATCCTCGTTGAGATCAGACTTCAAGATTATTTACTGTGTCATTCCTTGACTGCTAGGTACTCGAAATGAGATAGAGTCAATCTGGCATCCTACAAAGAGACCGACGACATTTATTGACGTGGCGCTAACAATTACGTGTTCGCATTTCAGTTCAAAGCATCTGCATTGGAGCCTTTCTTGTTATTTCAGTGTCTCTTACATTCTGTCTTATTGTTGACGGGAAGTTCAAAGAAAGTGACGCTGACCAGTTAATTCAATTATCGGTAATAGATAAAAGTTTTTTTATTAAATAGGTTTATACGGCGAATTAATTGTACTTTTGGTTGTTTATATTTATAATAGTATTTCGTTTTTAAAATTTTTGAACTTTTTTTGTGTTATCGGTTATGGTACTCCCAGCGTGTGATAGATTTTCTGAACCGGGATCGAACGTCAATTAGACGTCTTTTTTTGGCAAATGGATTCGATGATATTGTCAATAATGTGAAATCGTAGAATGAGGTTTGAACCAATCATATGCGCTATCTCGTATTCAAACTTGTCTCGACGGATCATTTTCGGCATTTTCATAGATTATAAGTGGACTGAACGGGTAGCAAGTACAGAAGCTCGTAGCTCCTTGCTATTTTTCCGAGGTAGCCATCAAAAAGAAAGCCCGTTACTTACATACGGAAAGACGGATACATGCAGGCGGATGAATCGACGCATCACGTCACTGTCTGAGTGGCAGCCTACTATTTGTGTAGCTCGCAACTTCGCGTCGTCCATTACTTCCCATTAACAGACAGTGTGCTCTTGCGTCTTTCTCTTCCACATCGCTTCTCGCCTCTTATCTTTGCTTCATTCGCATCTACAGGATGCGTCCATTTAATAAATGAAGGGTTTCACCTCGCGAAATATCTCTAGACAGAATGTCCCAGATAACGTCGGATTTTACGATGAAATATTTTCTGTGGAAATTGATGAACCACGTGTTATTTTTTTTCGACTGAAACCGACACCTGTTAAATGAAATTTTAAGCTGCTTTTGTGAAATGTTCTTTTAAGACATATTTTATACCTTTTTTAATTCACTATTTTCTGAACATTAATAGGTTTGTTTAAATAAGTGTTCAACGTTTGAAATATCTACCGATCAGACTTGCATATTTTCAATTCAATGTATAATTTATCCTTGCGTACTTGCGTGTAGGTAACATAACATGATAGATTTGCATATTTACTTCTAGTGTTACGTAATAAATGATCCGAACATAGTTTTTTCTTTGTAGATACATGAGAATGGCGAAGATGAACAGTATAATGGCATCATTATTTTTATTGTAAGTCGAGCTATCGATTTCAATGTACCATATTTAACCGTATTAAACCATTGCATCGACCATATATCAGCTGTTTTCATCAATTACGTATATAATAACAAATTCAATTCTTTTTTTCCATGCATAACAACGTGATTTCTCGTTCACTTATGTTGATATAACAATCGCCCTGCTAAAACCACAATACTCCCAGTGGACCGTAAAAATAGTTCTCCGTTCAAACAGAATGAATTTGTTAAAGAACTCGTTACGTTGTCACAGCGTGGGATATTTTTCATAACGCTGGTTTCTTCGACTGAAAATCGTAAAATTATGTAAAGAATGGTCCGTTAAGTAAACATTTATGGAACGTGCAAGAATCTGACAAGGCGGGGTTTAAATTGTGCAACATTCTCGTGGTTGAACTGCTATGGATCGCAGCTAAGCACGGCACTCGATAGTTCTGTGATAATTATACGTGTACATTGCTATAATTCAGCGTCCCTATGTCCACGTGCCCGCTGTTGCCTGTTCTGAGTTAACTTGAATTCACGCGCGCATTTTAGTATGCAGATACACGGAGAGAGAGAAGTCGGGTAATTCATAACAACACTGGGTAATCTATACCATTTACATGCCGCGCAACTACAAGACTCAAGCGTCCATCTGGACGCAAAACTCTTGATGCTTCGGTTGCAAAGCAACGATAAAAAATTGAGCGTACTTTTGCATGTTAATGTCCTGTATCATTACAACAGTGCAATTTATTTTGTGACCATTTGTCACTTTTTTCACTAATCAACAGCTTGAAAGTGTTATCGTAAATTGTATTATAGTGTGTTTAGCAAAGTAGATAGCAATTTATAGTTGTTGGGGTTTTTTTTATTACTACAACACCAATTCGAATAAATACGATGTTTTAATGCACAAGATAGTAAGATTTTACTGCAACATTTTGAATATGAAAATAAAAAGCAATGAGATTCTACTTGTTAACCGGTTTTGGTACACGCAGAACACTTTTATTTCAGCAACTTTTTTTCCCCCTACGATTTTCTACAATTTTAATAAAAAACAATATTTATGAAAGAATTTCAATTGTCTAGCAACTTCAAATAAAGTAAATATTGATATAAGTGAAATGATCGATTATGCTCAATTTATCGATAATATTCCCAAACTTGAATGTGCTTTAAATAGTTGCATGTAATATGTTTATTTCATTACAGTTGAATGAATAAACTATATACAGTAACTATTGCATAAAAATTGAATTACGCGAAAATGATATTAATTTGGACGAAACACCTAAACATTTATCTTTGGCAATTATTGTTTCAATTAATATTCGGATATTGATATTGTCATGACGGTTGCGCGGAGGTGCGTGCGGGCGCGTGCGTATATCGCTCGCTCTCTTAGCGAATGAGTTGAGGCCGTGGCGATGCGATAATAGCGCAATCTCTCATTACGGGTATCAAGCGGCTATGGCGACAACGGCACGTACGTGACGCATGGCTTTGCTTAAGGTGTTCGCCTCCGGCACCGTATTAATGAAGTGGCCGATGGCCGCAAATCCGCCAATCGATCCGTCGCCGATTAATTCTCGACAGGACGTCCCGATTCGTCAAAACGCCGGTCTACAAAGAATAGCCGATCGGATGTTATTAGATCGGCGATTCCGTTAACCGCAGCCTCGGATTTCCCATTAAGCCGACAACATGCACGGCCGTGCTTATGAAATATTTCTCTTTTTGTTCCTTTCTTCCTTTTGTTTCTCTACAAAAGAATTCACCAGGTTTACGTTCATATTTTCTGTCCTTTTTCGCGGAAAACAATTGATATTGTCTAATACTGTCTTCAATGTAATACTAATTATAAAATATTTCTGTTTCTTCTTTTGCTTATTTCTTCAAACTGCTATGACAAATTGGTTATGACGTTAAAAAATTGTTTATATAATATAGTAATATATAATGTTTTATAGCAACGTTAAGAAAGGTAGATTGTGGTCTAAACGGACAGTTCTAGAACTGTTAACAGTACTGGTGAATGAGAAAGAGTTAATCGTAGGAAATAACCATTCACAATTATCGATTCAGAGAACAGCTTGATTTACAGTCTGAGCCGGTGACGTCAACAGTCATCTTTTTCTCAATGAATGTTTTAGGTTTTTCACTTACTTTTACGACATGCGCTGAAAAGACGACTCAAAGAGAAAAGGTTTTCTGTTAACCATTCGCGCACTTTTACAATACTAATTTCAAGACAGAATATAAATTTTTTAAACCCACTTGTATATTTTGTTGAAATTAAAAAATATTGAAACGAGACGTAACACATTTGGTATGTTCATGTCCGGCGGTGGAATTTATATATATAAAAAGTTGGGTCGTTAAATAAGAAAATGATTTTCTAAAAGAAACGATGTTTATTTACAAAACACGCGAAAGAAAAGAATTTAATTCGACAGGTAAATCGTCTTGTTGAAGACTGTACATTGCGAACTTTTCAGTAAAATTTTCCTCTGCGCACTTCCTCCCAGCATAATTGAGCGAACGCCGTACTCAGAAGTGGAAATCAAGATGATATCAAATCATCTAAACAAATGCTCAGCCGGTAACTTTCGCAACCACGTTTGAACAATTGAACGGCAGACAAAAGAAAGGAAGAAGGAAGCGGGGGGGGGGGGGAGATCTTGATAAGGGGGACGTTGAAATCGTAATCCGATCTCGGTTGATGCGCATTAAAGCGTCGGCTCGCGACGTAAATGTATAATCGCGGGCATTACAATTGGCTTATTTGATAAACGGCCATTTAAATACGCGCCGGTTGTTGGCCGGCCGGGTGATTTGAATGTGTGAATTGGCGGGCGTTCGGGGCGCGCGAACACAATCGGCGGCGCGGCGCGGAGACGGCGATCGCGTCGGCCGCCACTTAAAATGATATAAACGTTTAACGAGTGCATCGTGAGAACTCGTCACGATGGGCGCAGTAGCGGCGGCGGCAGAATGTGGTCGTCGTCGTGCGTGCGACATAGAGAGAAGAAGGAGATCGGGGAAAAATAAAAGGCCTCGGTCGCGCGACGGAGATGGACGTAGGCAACGGCAAAGACCGAGGCCGAGACTACGTCTACTTGTGGCCGAATAGCATAGTCGCTTTGATTTCTTGCGCTCGCTCCGGCGCGCAATCGTTCCTCCGAGAAGCCAGAACTTCTGGCTTCTCGGAGGTGCGGACGGAGTGACTTCTCCCACCGGCAGGGGCCGCGTCGCACCTGCCAACTAACTAGTCGAACCTGATTAAACTCTGCCCTATGTGTCGTATCAACTCGCCAGAAGATATCCATCCCTCCTTCGTTCGCGCGCTCCGCCGCTCGTCTCCTTAATAAGGCTCGCAAGATATACATCGCTTTCCAGAAAACATTTATCCTTTTCCTGCCGATAAATCGATCGGGCAAATTCATTGTCCGCGTCGTGTCAATTTGTCAGTCATTAAGCGACGCTTCGGTCTACTTTCAATAACCAAGTTGTTGCCTCGCCGCTCGATTCGCCTGCAATTTTCGCTCTTGCGATTGATGAATCTTTTGTTTTTGGATCGAGCAACTCACGGGGTTGTCGTACGGAATGAAATAGAAGTTTTTTTTATGTTTACAGAAAAGTTTTCGGAAATTTACAGAATCATTCATTATTGAATATTAGCTTGTGTTTGTCAAAATAGCAGCAAGTCATTTAACACCTATAATATTGATTAGACATGTTTGGTTAAAAAAAAAAAAACCACTTCATGCTTTTCGGATGTTTTCAGATTAGCGTATAGTTTTCTATTAATTTAACGCCGATTCATTGTGCTTTTGACACCTTTCCTCGCGTCAGTAGGTTACTTCATTGAGAGGTCTTTTGCTGTACCGATGCAAATTTGATATCGAATTAGGTGTATTCTGTAAAATCGTTATATAAATATGTTTAAAAATTGTTATTTGAAATTGAAAACAATTTTTACTGAAGTATGATACAAAGTAACGTTGTCAAATAAGTAAGAAAGTAACTTTGAATAAACAAATTATTATTCATTTTTCCTTTTTTACAAGTCAAATAATGTACTTAAAAAGATATGGTTGAATCAACAAAATCTTTTTACAGAAACACGTTCACATTTACAAGCGTGTACATTTGTTGAATTGAAATTAATAAATTATGTTGTTAAGGTTAATTATATAGGAGAATTTGTCAAAAGAAATGAAAAAATGCTCGTTATTTTAAATACAAAGTCAATTGAGTTTTCACGTACAAAGTTGGTCACCTAGTGACAATGACAAGCTCAGTAAAGCGCAGTTTTTTCTACTTTCTTTCATTCTAACTTTATATATATGTAGTTACAAACTTTCCAACAAACTTTTTTTATGCAATATCATAGTGAAAGAAATTTATATTGGAAGTCGAATCCTGGCTATGACATTTACATATTTAGTTTACTTGGAAATATATATTCAAAATGTTAAATATATATATTTAACGTCCGAAATTTAAATGATAAATAAAGCACTTTACCATCATACGTAGGACCGTAGTAAGAACGGTTTAATAAATGTTAAAGTTCGGTCAGTTTTGAGAGCACGTGAAAGGGAAGGAAAGGGGGATTAGTAAGCTTCTCCTATTTATGCTTTTGGAATAATTCATTAATTACATCCAACTCGTTGTGCCAAGAGTGGAAGCAGTAAAACAAAACTTTCTGCTGAAAACAAAGTATTTTTATTCAACTTTTCCATAACATGAAACTAAACATTAACTTTACTTCTTACTTACCTGGCCGTATTTGTATAAACTTTGCAAGTAAAAAATTTGAAAAACAAATCACAGCATGCATATTTATCATTCATTCATACTTAAGGACATTCATTTAAACATTGACTGCTTTTCGCGCCGACGCGACAACAGTGCAGCACTGTTCTCCACCTTGTTCTTTCTCCGCGACTCCCGAAAGAAACTAACAATCGAAATAAACGTTACTTCGGGCGCAGAAGTTTGCAAATGCATTAGCCCGCAGTGCTCCGAGGTCCGATTCTGGCGCGAGACGTTGTCCCCGGAGCACGTAACGCTCCCAAGACAACGAAAGTTCGTCGCATCGATATTATTCTAAAAACTTGCAACCCTACTACTCTTTACGTACGCGTGTACGTACGTTCCTCCCGGTCTCGAGATCGTGCACCATCTCGCGCTCCCATGCCTTATCCGTGACATGACTGGCTCCTCTTCTTTCTTTGTGCCGGCCTAGCCTTTCCTTTTCTTCTTTTCTCGATCTCGCGCGGTCGCGCCCCCTCCTCCTCCTCCTCCTCCTCCTCCTCCTCCCCCTCTTCCTCTTCGTCGTCGTCGTCTTTTGTCTCATTTGCCCCTCGCTTGCCTCGCTTCTTCTTCCTCGTCGCACCTATCTCCGTCTCCCTCGCGCACCCTCCTTCCCTCTCGCTCGCTCCGTCTCCGTTGCCCCTTACGGCCGGGCTCCCGCTCTCGCTCTTTCCGATGAAAGAGAGGGAGCGCGAGACGACGCTTTAATGCTCCGTTTCCCTTTGCCATTTTGTATTTTTCAAACGTCCACTTTCTTCATCACGTGCGTTACGCTTTAGGTACTGCGTACGAATCTAATGACGAGTGTGACGCGCGGGATTACGTTAACTGTAATTAAACCCACTTAAATGGTCGTCGGCAAAAGGTTCAACGCGACGCGAGGAAAAAATTCCGCCCGAGATACGTTCGATCAGAGATTTCTTAGATCTTTCAGGCATTCAGCAGCGGCGCTGGAATACAAATGTCTTTTTCTTTCAACAATCCACGGTTCGCAAACATTGACGTTGTTTTTAACTGAATTAACGTTATGAATATTTATACTCTTTATTGATGAGGTTGTGGACAAAGATTTGTTTAATTGTTAACAAAGTTTTTTTTTGTGTAAGTAGAACGTAGAAGGACAGCATTTAGTTTTATTCGATGGAGAGATCCGTTTAATGAAACCGTTAAAATCATCATTTTTATTTGCGAATATTTTGAAATTCTGTGGCGAACGGCATTGAAAACATGGAATAATTCGAATAAGATTAATTATTACCGTATCTTTTCCGGTTACTGACAAATGGAAAAGAAATATGCAAATTTTTTAATTTAGTTCCGTTTTATAATAATTTATATATTTTTATAATTAACCATTAAAAAGTAGTATATATAGTGAGATTCTATTTAACGCAGATTTCTTTTGAAGACTTTGAAATGTAGATTCAATCGAATAATGTAGTCTGTAAATTTGACGTGAAAATAAGTTTTAATTAGAAATGATTGGACTGCAAGGAAACCTTATTTGACATCTATGAATGATGCGCGCATACTTCTATTAAATCAGAGATGGTTTTATTTCGTTGCTACGTAATTATTATTAATATTAGCTGAAAAAATTTTGAATAATTAAACCTGAATATCGATGAGCAACGTTTGAATTAATTTTTCATTGCTATTCCATTTGTTAAGCACTTGTTTCATATTTAATAAACGATCATACCGAAGTGAAAAAAGAAGCAAAACTCGTTAGTTTTAATTTTTCTCTTTAGCCGTAACAAACTTTGTAACAGTTTTCCATTAGGAATTTTATAAACTTGGGCATTGAAAGCAAAAAGTTTAAATAATTTTTCATTTTATATATTATTTCAAATATGTGTCGAGTAAAATGACACGAAGCGTTTACATTTCTTCGAGTTATTGCAAAGTTAAAGGAATCATTATTGCAACTTCAAGTTTTGTACCCGAAAAACTTTTTAATTGTGTAATGTACACATTTGTAGAATTCGTTGCAATTTCAAAACATGTTCTGCAACTTGCGTAATTTGATTAACTTTACCCTATATGGTAATAAATCAAATTGTCTATTATAACATTGAAAAATTGCATTAAACAAGTGAACCGTGCACTTTTTTTTAAGCACGATTCACGTAATTATGATGTTTGCTTAACAGATGACCAAATTTGTTTCGAATATAATTAACGAAGCCTTACGGGACCGAAAATTCCCGTTAGACAACCGATATAAATCAAGTTGTCATAGCGTTAGACAATAAGTCAAACAAATTCGTTTAATTGATTTGAAGCTGTAATTATAAAATCCACATACATAAATCATGGAAAGTTTTATTAAATGAAACTAAGTTTCCCAAATTTGATTTTTTTTCTGTTTTTTGAATGAAAAATGTATTCAGAAAAAGTCGTGGTGATTACTTGAAGCTGTAACCGTGTCAAGTGCCTTTTAATACATATTTATGCATTTGTGTAGTCATGAAATTATAAAAAGTGTAACGAAATTTTCATAATCGAAGAAAAAAAATTTATATCGCGTAACATACATCATTTCTGATCGCGGATTATTATTGTCGGCATTTAACAAACAGACCCAATCATCCGGTCGTAATTAGTTCTTAGTCATTATTAATAGTTTCTTTATGGGAACAGATTAAATATGTTAATGACGATAATCGTGAAACTGCTGTATTTTGGATGCACTAGCATGTACCAACAAGTATTGTATGCTCGCCACTGTTTTGATCTACATATGTTAGCATTATCTGCATTGTGTTTCTGGGATCGACTTTATATTCGTACGCGCATAATATATCATACACGTTACTTTCCCGTGTTGATGGGCTTCATACTTTTTGCACATTGTTCCCTTTTCCCTTTATCAATATCAAAAAGATTCCAAATATGACATGTAATATTTCATTGAAATTTGTTGAAATGAAACATATTGTTAATGCAAATTAAATTTTTTTAATTATAATTTCGAGGTTTCAAACATAAAATAATTATCTCTGATTTATGATCATTTTCATAATAATCAGTGAATATACATAACAAGTATATTACATGTATTAAGTTTAATAAAAAATATGAAGTTATCATTTTCATCAAAATATTGTTTCGGCACTGTTAATGATTCATCTATTAATTTTTCTTCTTACAATATTTAACCAACAAACAATTTTACTTATAACTGTAATTTTTTTGTCGGTCAAGTTAACAGTAGGAATGTTTGTACCTTTATTTTTCTGAGTATTTGAATAATGATACTTTTTAAAAACTTATATATATTAAATAAATAATTATTAAATAGATATAACGGTATTTCATAATAAATTATATTTTAAATTATGTAGTAAAAGTGTTCAAATGCTTCTGCTACCACATCACGACTTTACCGTGTATTCAGGTCTTGCTTATTTCGCGAATCTTTCAATGGATGGCGTAACGTGTCTGAGTTGAAGTATCAGCTTTGAATTGGCAAAGATAAAAATCATATTGCATGCTTTTAATGTAATATTTTTAAAATGTTTCAATAAAAACTTTCAAAAAATTAATGTTCTGTATAATATGAATATTCTAATCACTAAAAGAATTTAAACCAAATAAAAAAGGATTAATGGTACTTAACAACAATAATTCTACTGATCTCTTGAAATATTGACAAAAGAGTCCAAGAAAGGTTAAGGGTTAATTCTGCTATTCTCAAATTTTGTTCATACTTCTCAAGTAAAATTCTCTTAAAAATATCTTCTTAATAACTAAAAAAATATCCTTCTGATTAAATATTTTCCATTTTGATTGAAGAGGTCTACTAAGAGAGATATTCGTTTAAAAAAAATTCGATTGAAAAGGATTGAAAGAAAAAGATTATCTTTATCTAACAAAAACGTATTTTTCTCACTGCAACAAAAGACCAAATTATACAATTTTTTTAATTAAATGTACAAGGCCTCTCAACTTGACAATTTATGGCTTGACAATTTTTTAAATAAATGACTCTTTCTTGTATTGAGTAAGAATATCAGATATCGAGATGAAAATGTGTGAAACGAAAGAGCGTCGGGTGATAATTAGTGGGATTATAGGTATCTGAAGAATGTAATATCACTTTTCAAAGTTTGGGAGAAATAAAACGCGTAGAAATGAAACTTGCAGTTTCATTGGAAAGCATTAATCCGATTCGGAACATACGTTTACCAGTTTGATTTTCTTTTGTTTCTTTGGCGCATTTCGTTTCCAAGTGAAGTTTTAACATCGATTCAGTGTTGAATAACGTCGTTTAAAAGCTATCCGGGAAAAGTGTTGAAATTAAAAATGTTGGAAAGCAAAAATTTTAAAAACAAATTTTCACCATTAATGATATATCGTAATTAGCAGCAACTGTCGGTATGCTGTCAAAGTTTCAAGCCGAATTTATCCCACCATGGAATTCGATGAAAGCAAAAGAAGAAATCAACAAGAAATTATTTTCCTGCAAACTGGTAAATCCGTGTACACGTTGACAAAATTATACGGGATTAATTTTATTTTTTTATAGGGTGTTTACCAACATTAAGTTAAACTTTTAAATTAAGCTAACATTGATGATGAAAAAATAAAATGATTTCAATCTTTAAAATTGAGTGTAGAAGAAATCGTTTGGGTCAGACATTTTTAAACGTTTGGAAATAGTATTTTGACTTTTTTTTTATTTTCGCACCATTATTTATATTTTCTTCAACAGTAGGAAAAGTATCAACTTTGAAAACAGTCTTTAACACGAAAATAGATTTTCTCTCAGATATTTTACTGAAATTCCATTGTCTGAAAAAATAGTCAACATTTCTTCTTTTTTTTCGATATATTTTTTAATTTCTTTGTGTAAGTAGTTCAAAGTCCAAAGTGACTATCGCTTCAATTTGAATCCTTCATATTGAGGAATAATGCTGTTTCCTCAGGCCCACATGAATAATTATTGGAAATCAACGAATATATTAAAGGAGGTTTAATCCTAACGTTTCAAAGCATCGAAGTCAATTATAAACGAAATTAAACATCATACATATTAAGTTAAATTCGTTAACTTATATTTTCATTAAAATAATTGCGTCACTCAAGGTGAGGTATAGTAGTTGATTAATAAGGTATAGTAGGCAGTTAAAAATTAGTAGCATAGTAGTTAATTAGTACACGTGAAAAAATATTTTGCATCGTAATTAGTAAAACAGTTATTTTGTGAACTGTTTCAATAAGTTATATTGATGCATTTTAGATCGAACCTTTCGATTCACGTGACTCAATCACTTATTTCGGAAGCAGAGATGAATGTCGTAAAAACGGCGAGGAACATGAAAGATTAACCATGTATGATCGGCTGCACGATAAAAGCCTTTACGACTTCCGTAAAGCTCGGTGTGACCGCGCCAAGCAGGATGATATTTGGCAAAGGATCTACGAAGAAAATAGACGGCGCGCCGTGGCCGTGACTACGGCGCACTGCTACGGACGACCGAACAGAAAGCAAGTCGATATACCGAAGAGAACATTCTTCCGTACCAAAACGATACAAGATAACTTCTACCGGCGCAGAGACGTGAACGTACCGCCAATACCAGACCTCACTCAATCGGACTTTATTTGCGATTGCATTTGATTTCAGTTTATTTTGACACTTTACCTAATTTGGAAAATAAAATCATGTGAATCGAAAATAGATATTAAATCGTATGAGCACGAACAATTAATATCTATGATTTTTTTTTAATTATTCCTGGATATATTTCGGGTAATATTTATTATAAAAAATATGTAGTTCATTATTCGTTTATTATTCGTTAAAATGTTAGATTGAAATATTGAAACGCAGACTGATAAATTTCAGTTTCTCGATATACCAGCCTTTCTTATAAAACATTTTTCTAGACTTTTCTGAATAATTTATTAGAGTAGTCTAATAATGAATATGACGACACATTCTTTTTTTTTTTTTGTATTGTCACGATTCAACATCATCCAGTTATTACGGCAAATGAAACCAATTTTTTTAATTTTTGTATACAAACATCGCGGTCTTTTAAACAAAATGTCCTCGTTTTAATTAAAAAATATATGTTTTTCATTCAAAATGAAAATTGTCGAGAATGCCAGACTTTTTACAGAAGAAAGTGATTTTCATGATTTCGGTCTATTTAAATTTAATTTCCGATCATTAAGGTCAAGTTGTTAATGCATTAAAAGATTGTTTTTTAAAATATGTTCCATTAGGTTGACAGTATCATATCGATTTTCGTTCACAATGTGCGGCATGTAAAACGTTTCCATAACATTTCCACGGTGAAATGTCGGTGCAACACATGTTAGTCTGAACCCGGGATCTAACTGCCGGAGAAATTGTTCTTTTTCTGTCCTTTTTACCTTATTCTCTGGTTTTTTACATTCCGGTTATATTCGCGCGCATTGCAGCGATGTATCTATAAATATTTCTACGGAATCCTGTGAAATGAGAAGAGTGTCACGTTCATAACAATACATAAATCATGGCAATTGAATTCTTTAACACGGTGAAAAATAGTCTGCAACGATTCACTAGATTTGTTGTTGAATGTTAAAACAACGATGTTCTCTGCTCGTTATTGAGATTTAATACGCAACAAGCAATTTTTCACTTTTGTCAACTAACAGTTGTGTCAAAGTATTAAAAGTAACAGTAACCGTGTGATTAAAGAGTAAAATGTTGCGGAAAATAATTTTTTACCACAATGCAGAAGACTTATATGTTTTTATTCTTCAGTCCTATACGTTAATTTAAATTTTATTCTAATGTAATATTTTGAATATTCAATTGAAATTAGTAAACAGAAATAAAAAAACATGATTTGATGTTCTATGTTTGTTTATAATACATTGTTATTTCATAAATTAGTTGCACTCGCGCCCGTAACGACTAAGTTCATTTAAATATTAATGAAGTATCAAGTTTGAGTTTGTTGTTCTACAATTACGCGCGAAAACAGTTACTGTCTAGCTAGTCTGGAAAAAGTCTGGATCGTAATCGCAAGCCAGATGTGTGTAGCTAGGTTTCAGAAGTCTGGCAGTAATACGGCATGCGTCTAACTCGCGATTATGATCCAGACTTTTGCCACACTACCGATTCACTTGCTAAATTTTACTGTTAAAACAATATTTACGATTTATCAAGCATAAAAAAAAAATAGTTTTCAGTGAGTAAATGCAAATTTTTCCGATATTTAACAATTCAATGTACGAATTTTTGTGTTTATCCACTAAATACAATTTATTGTTTTAGTTACATTAAGTAGATCATTTTTTTCTTCTAACTGAACTCATAAAACAAACAAGTGTTGGTTCAATATGACCATTTTTCATCATGGAAATATACATTAATTTTATTTGTTTCAACCGTGTTTGGCAACATTTGTTTCGACGCTTTTTTCAGCACGAGACCAGAACTTTTTTTCCCTTCGTGTTGTTAACGAGCGTACTCAGATTCAATGGCTCATGACGACAGCGTTACAGAGTGAGTTCTTTTAAAATTCACATTTTTTCCCCCAATTCAAATTGGTATCATTACTTCACAATTTACGGGTGACAAAAAAAATGTTCTTCAGTATGTAGTTTCAGTGATTGTTTTTATTTTACGACGATTCGTTTTGTTATAAGCAGTTGACTGTTTTCCTTTTAAAAAGTATTCGTAATTGTAACTTCATATATAAAATAATAAGTACTTTATGTGACAATATTTCTTTAAGTCCTTAGTCAATTTTTTGTCACGTTGTTTATGAACAATGTTTTGGCAAAGTGCCACTAATTGTTAAACTTTCGCAATTTAAGTAATAATAGATTTTTAAACGAATATACTTGTAATTGTACATTCACAATCAAAGTATTAATAACTCTGTTATTAATGACTGACGTTTCATCTAGTACATATTTTATGGAAACATTATTCTTAATTGAACATAATTTTCCTGCGGTACACTGTAATTGATTAATTATGCGTGTGAAATGGATTTGTTTCATTGATCTTGCTGGATCATCTTTGTGAATTTAATGCACGTGCCGGAAGATCGATCGAAATGTATGCACTATGCGTGTCGACTATGGTAAAACTGATGGATTACTCGTTGCAACTCATCCAGTCTTTACAAGAAAGTAGTATTTCTACAAGATAAAGTTATGGAACAACATCCATAGTTCAATTTTCTCTCGACATTTGAAAAATTTATTTTTCATTAATTTACTTTCGTCATTTTCCCTATTCTAATCCCCGGTGATTGATTTCAATGAATTTGTCAAGCTCTAAAACAAATATGCTTCAATTTAGTATTAAAAAAATAAAAAATTGTAATAATGTTAAAAGTTGTAAGAAACAAATTATTACGTATAATTTTTGACGATAAGTTAGCACTATAAATGCACGGAGAAAATGACAGAACAAGAACAAATTTATTTCAAGTGGCCCAGTGTTAAAACAAAAACATTTGAATTTTCTGTTCTTATATCAATGTCATTTTTTTCCCCGAATGAAGATAACAGAGTTTTACGGAAATGCGCTTGAAAGTATGAAGCAACGCGTTGTGAACGGAACGCTAGAAGACGGTGAAAGCCGATACAATAAAGGGATGCGCAAGCGCGAAAAACGACGAACAGTTTGTCGAAACTTGCGACACTACTTCCATCTGTCAATCGAACAGAAAGTTTTAATCTTTCTCAACAACAAGTTGCTCAAGTTCTGTTTACGCCTTTTTATTTTCATTTCATTACTATTATCATTATTTTGTGCAATCTGGATTATGAAAATTATCGAACGGATTTATTTTGTTAGAAGCATGAATTATTATACTCAGAATAAATGTATCTAAACTTCGATATTTTACGACTCATGGTTTTGATTTTCAAAGTTTTTTTTTAAAGTTCATTTTATTATGAGTCAATGCTACAATATTTATTTTGTAATTTAATTAATTAAAAAGATTTAAATATAATACAATTAGATTATTAGGAATAGGAATCTTTAGATATTAGACTTGATTGTTTAAGATAATTATAAGAATTTCTTTTGACTATCTTTTTTTGTAAAAGTATATTTAGAAAGCTAAGTTTTATAAATATTACAGTCGCTGACGTCGTATTTACATAACTCAGAAGTTCTTTTAATGAGCACGATGAACAATCAAGCGATTTTTCAAACATCGAAGAGTAGCGATTATTTGCAGATATATCGGAGAAAAAAAAGTTAGAATCGATGAAGTACCTTGGATGTTACGCAATAAAAGATTATAGGTGGCTCGAGGAGCTTCCTTACATTTTGTAATTAAAAGTGAGTTCATTGATTTATCGCTTTTCATTCACGTATTTAATACATCAATGGAACTAAGACTTTTCTTATTTTTCTTACTCCTGCGGCGGTATTAATTTCGCTTATTATTATTATTTTTTTTTTTTTTTTATTGTAATTTACTGAATTATTAAAACAGAGGAATAGAAAAATTGATAACGACTTTTAATGTTCAGTTGTTTGATGTGCCGTTTCAATGATTTAACTTTCATCATTAGATGTATGCAAATATCATTGTATCCTTACTAATGTAATCATCATGCTTGAAAACCGTTGAATTTTGAACTATGTTGTGGAGTTGCGTGTCATGCTCCGTGCTCAAAGTTCATAAACCTATACTTCACACATCTTCAATAAGACAATCTTTTTGTGATTGTGTAATATCGCGTCACCACATTCGTTTTCAATTTGATTACCCAGATAACTTGTCCAACAAAATTTCATGCTCTTTAGTGTAATTACAAATTGACATTGTACATAATTTTTTTAAGGTGCTTCAAAAGTGCACGTAAAAGACTTGCATTAACGTTGTTACTGTAATTTTCATTTCTACGTCAACGGTATCACATTTTTTTTTTTTTTTTTTTCGTCAAATTTATTGCGTTAAGAAATACCGTTTACTAGATTAATATAAGTAAATATAAATGTCAGGAGAATTTTATTTCGCAGAAGGCATATTAATGAAAAATGCGAATGAGCGTGAAAAAGACAATTACAAAATTTTTCTGCTTTGTCTCATGTTTTATTAATGTGTCTACATAAAAATTAAATTCTTTTATGAGCTAATGTTCTTTTATCAATTCGCTTAAGCGTTTTTCACATTTAAATAGAAATTCGCTTATGAGATTAATGTTAAAAAGCCAGCCATTAACTTTGTAACTCTAACACTTTGATATAATATCATCACAGATTTTACGTACAAAAATAGTAATAAAATTGATACCGCTGATTGCATTATTCGTAGGTGTTTCCGGTACTGCAATCATTGTTAATATAACTGCATTTTAAAATTTTTTTTAAATATCACCCCCAAGAGAGCAGCATTATTATTTGCTCTATTTCTGTTTACTTCCGTACGATGGTGAACCTTTTGATGCGAAAATTTATTTCTTATTTCGAAATCTATTTTTGATCAAATCACTAATACATCGCGAAAAAGAAAATGTACCGCAAACATGCAAGTTCACTTTTTGTCATGTTAACTTTTGCAGCTCTATTCACTTTAATAATCTTTTTCTAATCCGTATGTCAATCATTTATTTCGAACGTTAGAAGCGGGAGTTCGATTGAAGAAGCACCTTCCTCTTTAGCCTCTCTTCCCATAGCTTGAATAATGCGCTTCTATTTAAATAATGATATGCATATGTATAAAATATTCAGTATCGCGTATAAACAGGCTGTTATATTATTCAATTTATCATTTCTTATTCATGATTTTAAACTTTATTGACAAAGTTGATATAGCTTTTATTTGAAAATTAACTAGATCATAATACATTTAAACAAAGTAAAGAGACTTAATGAGCCGTGTATTTTGATTCAAAATTGTGTTAAAAGTACAAAGAGAAAAATGTGATCTCATAAAGTACAACCATTTATTGAAAAGTGCAGTACATGTCGCATGCTCGGGGAACAAAAAATGTTGAATTATAAACCATTTGTGATAGAGAACTTGGATATTAAAACAATATCAAGATCTGTTGATTTAATAAAGAATGCTTTTGATCCAAGAATGAAAAGTTTTTGATTTAATAGTAAATGTTCAGAATCGAGTATTTGCTACTGAATCAAAAACTTTCCTTTGTTATATAAAAAAATTAGTTATTGGATTAACAGATTTTGTTATTGCATTAACATCCACGTGCTATGTGATAAATGATTATTACTCTAATCACATTTATTTTCCCAGTATGTTGCAGTATAATTTTTTAGAGGTTCTTAAACGCATTATTTACATTTTTAATTAACATTTTTAATTATTTAGTGATTTGATAATGTTGGAAAATTAGTATAATCATCTTCTGTAGTAATTTTGTTTCACCAAATGAGCTTTTCACAGGAAAAGATTAATCGTACTCTGTAACTTTGAAACGTGAATGCGTTCATTTAATTACTAACATGTCAATTTTATTTATTTATTTTTTTTTTAAATGAATAAATGCACCCTAGTAAATAACAGCGATTCAAAATAAAACTTGCAATGCTATACGTGCATAAGTCAGACGATAATTTGTTGCGTGGCTTATGCTTGTCATACTTTTTGTAAAACAACGTTCGTTCTTGTCCAACATTGGAATCGTCGATAGTATTGAAACGCGCGGCAAGTTATCGAATTTCCGTGGAACATAATGCATTATTTATCGCACCACGATCGTAGTATCCGCGATGCAGCTTATTGCGGTCCGATAATAATATGTAATTGATTATAAATCGTGAATGAATTTCGCGAATACGGCGAGTGTTGCTTGGAATAATAAGGCTTATCATTACGTAGGTCGAAATTTTAATTAATCGTCACATTAATTTGCAATTAAATACGCCATAAATTAGTCTAGAGTGAAAAATCTTTATTGCGTGCGTGATTCATTTCTTTTTTCTGTCAAAATAAACTTAGAAAAATGGATATTGAAGCAATCGTTAAAATAAGAACACGGGTCGAGGGGTGAAAGCATTATGATTAAATATCATTGCGTTAATGATCATGTATAATCGTGGTTGATATCGACGCGCATATTTTATGAGTTATTATTGTTTCATGTAGATGTTCAACCGCCAACATTAGTATTCATTTGCCAAATAAATTATCACAAATTATTGTCGCTAATAATAATTCTCGCAGTTGTTCGCAGTTCGTTGTTAATATTGCTACGTCGCGCGACGTTTTTGGACCGTGTGACTTCAATTACCAATTATAGTATCAGATGCAATCTGTGTGAAATGATTATTAGTAATAAAGTTAGGACATTGCAGAATAATAGGCAGCGCAAATGTTAATTTATTCTATTTTTTTTCAGTTTGTTTTCAGTTTTTGAAATATTTCTAAAATGAAGGTTTCATTTTCTATATTTCCCCACATTTATTATTATCTGTATATGATTTTTTTTCTTGAATTTTTGTATCACTTTTTCTGCAAAAGAAATAAATATAATATTAAACGTCCAGAGAAGTTTCACGAAGCATTTTCGACTTTAAAATTAAAGCTATAATAAATTATTATGTTATATTTTCTTACTGTATTATCATATTTCATTTTAATACTTTGAATTGATTCACATTTTCCAAATTATTTGGTTCGACGGTAATTGTCTGTAAATATGATCGCGGGTATTTGAAACAAGGTGACATTGTTACAAATTATCTGCGTTTCATTTTATGTTACGAAATGTGCTGTAGGAATAAATAATAAGAGACTGGGATATGGAAAAAGAGATTTGGTAGTCTGAGTTTGGGTAAGTAAAAAATTAAACCAGATAATCTGCTCTTTTAATGCGACTAAAGCATTCTGGTTATGAATGGACAACGAATTACGTCTAAGCAGCGGGAAAAAATATAATAAGTTTTAAGTTGTAAAAAAACGAACACGCAAATAGAAAATTATAGTAAAAATAATACAAATACATAATTGTCATTTCGTATTTACACGCTATACGAAGTTACGAAACGTTCTTAAAATTAAGAAAAACAATTTTGTTTGAAGATTTTTTATGATTAAATTTTAATATTAAATTTAATATTAAATTTAATATTAAACGGAATTTAATATTAAACGGAATTTTTCTTAGGACTGTCGTAATGGTTTTGCGAAAATGCTTTCTGATTAACGTGTTAAAGTGTTGAAATACATTTACCAATTTTACAAAAAAGTTTTCTTAAGTAAAAAAACTTTTCGCCAAACAATTTCTGTCTTTAATGACAAAAGATTAAATAAAAAGAAAACATTCGTTGAAGAGATTCAGTAAAAAGAAATAAAAAACAGAAGAATTTTCTTCTGTCTAGTTCACTTCCGTTCAAAACGAAGATAATATATTTCGCAGAAAATATTGTTCACTTAAGAAAGTCGTTAGTTAATAAAATAATAACTGCACTGAGAGAAAAAAAGGACTTTTCAAAGAATTCAATTAAGTTGCCAATTAAAAAGATCGTGGCCGAAAAAGTTAGTTGATTCAGCTGAATTTTTCAGCTGTGCCATTTTTAACCGAGAGCTCAGTTGAGTTCATTTTATTTGCTCCGACAATTAACAATTAACCCACGAAAACGAAAACTCGCAACAAGAACGCGTTGTCCTTCGACTCGGGCATTTCCATTTCCAAAGCAAATCAGCCCCGCGGCATTGTAACGCTGTAACGCCTTGCCGCAACTTTAATTAATTTGTCGTTCAAAAAACGCTGCGACGCTCGTTCTCGTCTTGCGCGCACCCTCGTTCCCGCGACTCGACGACTGAGGAAAAAGACTCGCGCACGACTCGACGCTTGCCACTTTTTCGGCAAACAGCTCGGCGCCAAAGACAATCGCGCCGGTCGCCGCGTGTTTGCCGTAACAATTTGCCGGTGTTTATCAGACGACGCTCGGCTGGTTTTCGACGCGCCGTTTTAATATTGAAACGTCGGCAAAGGATCATCAAACAGCCGAAGTCGGGCGAGCGCGCTTCCGCTGGCTGGCGCGTAGTAGGCCGGCGAAGAAAAAGTGTCGGAAGATCATGTGGGAGAGGCGCCAAGGGGTACCGGCGAATTTTCCGCGAGGCGCCGCGCGGAAAGCGCAGGCGTTCGACAAGCTCGCGGGCGTACGAGTTGCGGATTCGGTTTAGTGTCGCGTCGACGGCCGCTGCAGCAGTCGCGCGTTCTTGTCGACCGAGTGAAACGCCGCGTGCGCGTGCCGAGCCGCCAGTAGTCGAGCGCGATGTTTGGTCGGACTCGCCGGGTCATTTTTCACCGCGCGCCTCGCGAGTACAAGTTCGCCGAATAATTAAAAACACATTAAGCTTTCTTGCACCGCGGTCCTTCGTCTCCTCGAGCAAATCGGAGGGAAAGAACAGCTGCCTGCGAAAGTCCGCCCTACCCCGAGCTGGTCCCTAATTTTTTTACTCGTTTTCAGTCGTAGTTATTGGTTGGTTGGTTAGTTGGTGGGTTTGCAAACATGTGCCTTCTTTTCGGCCGGGACGGCGTCTCGGTTTGGTGATGATACGTGCGACCGAGGTGACGAGCGATGTGCCGGTAGCGCGAGTACGGGAAGTGTGAGCATGAGGGAGGTCGCATCGACGTAATGGTGAGCTGCTTTTTGTTAGTTTCAATTTCGACTGTCGCATGGATTGGTGCGGGAGTCGCGCTACATTTTGTGAATTAGCTTGAGGGGAGAGAATATTGTTGAGTTGTCGACAAGGTTAATTCAGGTGGATAGGGTTAACGTGGCAAGTCAAAGATTTAGATTAATTAAAAGACAACGAAAAATAACAAATAAAATAGGAATTTTAATACTTGTTGTTTTCGAGGTGAATTAGTTGTAGATTAATGTTGGGTCAATTTTTTGTTGATTATTTTATGATCGGATACAGTAATGTGAAACATATTTTCCTCTTATATTGAATAGTTAGGTTTATTGATGAATCGAATAGTTTTTGAAGTATCTCAACTTCGTGCCAAAAGTTTTTGTACGTTTTACAGCAATTTGTCGGAGTTAAATATGCGGAAAAAATTATTGCTTTAAAGTTGGATAGAAGAGTAGAACTACTTGTGCGGAAATATGAGATTGGGTATCGGAATAATAATTGATTATTCATTGTTGTACATCGGTTTTGGAACGGAGCTGAAAAAATAGTATTTAAATTATGATTAGTATATTTCAATACTAGACGCCAAACTGAATCTTTTCTAACGGCTTCTGAAATATCACCCACCAGAAAAGATTCATTTTAACTCAAAGAATTAAACGATATTTTTCTTAAAACTCCTATCAAAATTATCACTATTTGGGAGTGTTTTGAACGTTTTATAGTTAGATTTTTTCGGACAAAATAGTTAGTTATGCCGGTGAAAAGACCACTTTTCACCGCGCTGTGCGCTGTCAGAAAAGTCGAATTTTGACCGCTCAAAGCAGTCTCGAAATGTGGCACTTTTGATAGGGGGATCAGGAAAAAAAATTGTTATCTATAAATTGGAAATGTTTTATTTCAATTGTAGTTGAAACCATTTGTGGACCTTATTATTATGTTAAAGTTTATTATATAGAGCGATTTTTGACATATTTGCCCTTTTAATGTCTTTGTTTCCTTGTAAAAATTGGACTAGAAAAGTTGTTAACATAAATTTTAATTTTGTTTAACACAATTTTTTCATTCATTTTTCATTCATTTATATAATAAATATTTTATGTTGGAATTGAAAAGAAATCACTGATTTTTAAAAATAATTTTTGTGTCTTCTGCCCCTGACCTATGATGATTTGTACACGCACATGCTGTATGGTAGTACTTGCGCATGTCAAAATAGTTATTTGTGACAAAAAGTGTACTCATATTAGCTTTAATAAGTTGAAAGTTTAGCTCGGCGCTGTGTTAATTCTATTTTATTATACAACTTGTATTGACGTTTATTGTAACACGATATATAATTTTTTTGCAAAAATATAAATTGCTAGACATTGTCGGCATAGTAACAAGAATCAATACTGATAAGATTGCTGAGAGTTGACTGAAGTAAAAATTTTCTGCATTGGTTAGATTAAATCATGATTATGTTACTTAAATTACTTAAATTAATTTTTTTAAACATCTTTAAATATGGTAAAATTGTTTAAAAAAAATATTAAAAATTAATAAAAGTTCAGAAAGGTTTCATGAGAAATCACTGAAAATAGATGGCTTTATGTCCAAAAACATCTATAAATCTTCCTCTTCAGCAGTTTTTAAAGTTCGTTTTTGCATTACTCAAACTGTTTTTTTATGCGGGAAAAGTATGTCAATGAAATAATATTTTGAGGTTACTTCTATATTTAATCATGAAGTATTTTTATATTATTAGTCTAAGTAAAAAAACTTGTTATGTTCAGATATTAAATTCTGAGTAATATTGAATGATTTTGCAATGTGGATTTATGCTTTTAATGGTTAATATTTATTTAAAAAATGGTGTTCAGTTATATCAATTTATTTTTGAAATATTCACGAGATAGCACCGCAATTTTGAAAAAAAAAAAATAAAATTCAATATTGATTTTACTATGCAAACTTTTGTTTTGAAATGATGGTCTTGTATTCGAGAACTTATTTTTGAATTATTCGGGGGTAACATAGTCTTCTTCCGGAAAATAAATTTAACATTTCGTTGAGAGTACGGCAAAAATGTGAACGCCATTCATGTGTAAGTACACTTGTAAATAAGCACATGCATCCGGAATAAAATATTGTAAATATGAAATTTGAATTGAACTGCTTAGCTTGTCTTGTACCAATTTCGGAAATAACTCCCGTTACATAATTTTTCATTATTTTATTACAGCGGTCATTTGCTATCTTTAAAACAAACATTTACAAAGCATAAGTTTGTAAATTAACGAAAATTCTACTACTTGAGGATATTTATGCTTTTTATAATTATATTTTAAATCTTTCATTTGATGCACAAATTGTTATTCAAGAAAGTTCTTTGCACGAATATATATTCTACTTCATTATGTTGTAAGAATAAATAAACATAAATAAAATTATTATTTTCTTGAGCGTCTGTTCAATCGTTACACATAATTCATGCATTTTTTAATAAAATTAACAAAATAATAAAATAATACCAACAAAATTACGAATGAAATAATGAACGATGTAAGTTATTTTAAAATTGAATTATGCTTTGTAACTCATTTATAATCATTTATTGGTGATTTATTACACATTTTTGTAACGTAAATACATATAATTTTAAGAACGCAAAGAGGAATTTTCAAAAAAAAACGGAAGAATGAGGAAAACGTATAGAGCCTTTGAGTTTTTATTTTAGATACGAAGCTGTAATCTTCGCAATCCTAAATACTTTTTGATCTTTTTCATTTCATCGTTATTTTAAAACTGATTCTGCGAATCAGAAAAGAATCTAGTAATTTACTGATAATTTATGAATTATTATAACACATTATTTTTCAAAAATCTACTACAAAAGTGAGTAATTTCGACTTGTGAGT
The DNA here is from genome assembly GCA_022817685.1 of Aradophagus sp. ZL-2020. Classification (NCBI taxonomy): domain Eukaryota; kingdom Metazoa; phylum Arthropoda; class Insecta; order Hymenoptera; family Scelionidae; genus Aradophagus; species Aradophagus sp. ZL-2020. Next base: position 25,862 of record JABFOV010000741.1, read on the forward strand.
ATTTTGTTTATGGTTAGGGGTATAATATATTTTCGACTAAAAAAAAGCTGACAAATGTTTTATATTTATTACTTTTATTGGGAAAACTATTGAGCGCAACTCGTGGAAAAACTTGATAGACAAATTGTATTGTACTAGTGTCTGCGCATGTTATTTTTCATTGGGCTAATTACATGCAAGGCGCGACTATATTTTTTATTACATATCACGTATAATTAAAATCAAAAGCAGTCAACATTGAAAATGATAAAACATTATTCTTATTAGTGGAACCCCCATAAAATCAGATTCAAACGCCAGTAAATTTACTGTTGGAATTCATTTGAATATAATCTTAAACTTAGTTCTAAGATATCGATTAAACTATCTGCGACACATCTTAATTTACAACCAATTTTCGAAGAATTCCATGAATGCATAATGTAACCCCATTTTTAATCGCAGCAGATAAATTTTGAACCAAGAAATAATTACCGCAACTTTTTAAGTCAAAGAAAAGTCTAGTAAGTCGTGAAAAGAAATAAGCCGTGCATTATCTCATTTTATGTGATTTTTAAAATTTCCGCAAACGTGGTGCATTTAAATATGATTTATTCACAACTTTGTACATGAAGTTGCATTAAAGAGAATAATTTGTATCTGTTTCATTTCAATAAAAAATTTAATTGAAAACAAACTGTCACTTAGCGATTGAGTAAAATCAATAAAAGATTTTCAAAAAGGACAATACAACCATACAAAATGTTTTCTGGCAAAAAACTGAGACGTAATAATTTATTTTTAACTTATTTTTAATATCTTTTTATTACAATGCACTTCATTTAAAACGTGTATTTCCATTCGAATCTTTTTATTTTCATTGACACGACTCAAAAATGTAATACTTTTTATTAAATTAGGAGACGAAACTCCACTAACTTTTTGTAAAAATAAATTGTAATTTCGTTCTAATACATTTTCACAAATTTAAATTGTTCCAACTTTTAAGATTTTGCTCGAAAGGCGATTTATAAATAAGAGCAAATGAAATAATTTAAATTTGCTTCACGAATTTTGCTTCAAGTAGAACACAGAAAGTATTAAAATATTCATCTGCAAACATTTAATAAATTAGCTAAATAAAATTTTAAGTACAAATTTTCGCTAAAGTTGCCTTTTACCAGTAAGAATACTTATTCAATCTTCCTCGCAATGTTACCAGAATTAAATCTTTTCCGGGCTCTGCATGTCGGACGTATAAATACACACTTTCCGTGTCACCGGCTTTATCTAGTGACAACCAAAACGTGTACCTCCGTTTATTTCTTTTTTCAGTTTTGTACGTTGTTTGTTGCACTTGAGCGCCGCTGGACGGAAAATTGGCAACATACTATCGTTCTGGCACTTGATCCTAATTTTTCTAAACAATCGTTAAGTCCGATTTCGATGCAAAGCGCCAATCGAAAGTGATTTTGTTTGAGCGCATGTACTGTGTCTGCGGGATTGACATGTCGAAAAGCGATTTTTTAACAATATAGTGCAAATCCATTATCCATTTTCAGTTAATGCAAATAGAAACATTCGTTTTATCAGTAAAGCAAAATTGAAATTCATTTTAGATAATAATTATTCAGTTATTCATATAATTTCATAATTAATGTTGTCTTTCACAGGTTGTTCTTAATTCGAGATTGTTTTCATATAATTTTGTTTAGGAGATTGGGTCAAAATGATCCAAGCTTCTGTTGAACTGCCAAATTGTTTTGTTTGTGAAGAGCTTAAACAAGAACTTTGAGTAAATTTGTTTATGATTTAAATGTAGTCTGAGATAATATTTTTTTTATAAAGTGGTACGATGATTATAGGATATATATTATACTTCTCGCTATCATGCACAGCATTTTTCAGAGCATGACATTTTTGATAATGATGTTTGACGAAAAGATTGTTTTTTAATTTATTGAAATGTATTTGACGAAACTCGCTATTATTAGCATGTATATTTATTTGTGTGTGTTTGTCCAACAATTAATTTTAATAATTCACAGAAAATTAAAAATTGGATAGAATGTGCATTCACATCCTAAAATAATACTGTTCGTACAAAATTAGTGTCATTCCATTTCAAATTTTTTGCCCACGTTAGTTCAACCTTTTATTTCGCTAGTCCACCCACGGGAACAAAGTTAGAGGTAGATGTAGTGCCTTGTTGTTCATTCTGCGGTTCTTTTTGTGGTCCAACAATGATATGGCGATACAGTAAAATGCTGGAAATACAGACATAAACATGTTGTCAGTTTGTTCTACGTTGAACTACGTTTGTTCAACGTCTTATTTTGTTAGTCCACTGAGGAAAACATAAAATCAAATATTATTGTTCTGTTCTTTCAACGTCTTTGTAAAACAAACATTTTAGATTTGAAAAAAGTAATTTATAGTAATAAATTTATAGTAATAAAATTTGAAAAAGTATATTAAACATAAAAAATCAAAAATAATATATATTCAAAATCACTAAATTAATATATTAATTTCATAAATTGTAATTATAAATATATTATTAGAAATAATTTTAATACACATATTAGTATATATTATATTCTAAAAAAAGGGGTTGATAAAATTGTTATTTCGTTTGAAATTCGGTGTATACTTTCAATCAAGCAAACTTTACAAGTTATGTAGTAAAATTAACAAAGAAGAAAATTAGAGTGTGATAAATGAAAAAAAAAAATGGAAAATTTTACAAAAACTGTTATATTTATTGTTTTTTAATTAGTAATGCATTTCGTGTAAAATAGACTAGTAAGTTAAATTGTTGAGATAAATTAAAAGAATGATAAATAATTGATTCATATCGTTGTTTCTCTTCAAAATTGCGATTCAGGTTGCAGACATTACAGGTCTGTTTTTATAGTTTCCTTTATAGGAAAAAATCGACGTAATGGTTTATTCTTTAACTGCTTTTTTCTTATTGCCGGGTGCAATTTCAGTACAACTTGCTGATTTATGCGCTGAACATTTTTTCCTGGTTTACGATGCATTATAAATTAATGCTCGGCGCGAAACCGTGATGAATAAACCGATAGCCGAGTGCAGAGACATGTGCGAACGTTTCCACTACCACAATTTGTACGGCTTATCGCACCTAACGTATCGCACGTTTTTTTTGTCAAACTTTTATCTAGAATTTTTGCAGGTAGTAAAATTAATATTTGGAAAATGTGGGCGCAACATTGTTTCAGTAAATAGGAACAATTTTTGCATAAGTTATGTTAAATATTTCGCTGATAAAATTGTAACAAATGTTGAAAGTAAATAAATCAAGGACACACAAATAACTAATGCATTTTAAGTTTTATTGAAAATATAAAAATGTGCGAACAATATATAACTCATTTTTAGCATTCAGACGTTGAATAGACGATTAGAAACTCGTGACAGTTTGGTGTAGTCATTATCGAATTTCAAAAGGGTATTAGTACACTTCAGCGATTCAGGGTTTCACTGAAATATCTTAACAACTTGTATTACGTCAAAAGTCTCGGTGTTAACGTGCGCGACTCAACGTTCAATTTCATTCTGAGTCTATAGTTACTCGATGTCTTACAAAGTCTCGTTCTTGGTACGTTATTACACCTTAATCGAGGAAAATGGTTGCTCCTAAATTAACATTTAACTTTTCTTGGCTTTAATTCATTTCACTCAACATCGGCGTTTGAAAATTACACGGGGAGGAAAAAGAAGTCTTTGAAACAAGAACAGATTCATATTAGATAGCTAAATATGTAAATATAAAAAATAGGTTTTGCATCGCAGTCCCTTTTGTTTACAATCTCGCCGAGCGCTACGTTTACATTGTACACCGTTCGATTCGAACAGTATGTTAGACAGCTTAATGTATATCAAGCTGAGTAATTGAGTTACACATTTGTGAATCTCATCGAAGATTGTTTGGAAGAAATAATTTTTTAAGACAATCAATCCCTCCAAATTTAGATCCTATTCACATTAATTTTTCGTCGCGCGATCGCGCGTTTGTGCTTATAACGCACGCAAACATTCAGGCACAAAAATATACTTCACACAGTCAAGAAAAAATTTGTTTGTAATAAGTATTATTCTCACAGTAAGTGGATTTCACTTCATCGTGAAAAAAAAAAAAAAAATTATTATGCAATTAATACTTGTATAGTAAATGTAAACAGTTTTGTGACAATTTTCCGGCAAGTTTTTTTTGTTGGTTTCGAATGCCAAGGTAAACTTATTCGTATAATGTAAATTAAAATGTACGTCGAGGAATTACTGCTAAAAAATGCATACAAACTTCGACAATCAAAGTTCAAGCACTCTGTATTTTTGCTTGGAGTGGCAGAAGAAAATCGTAAGTCCGCATGTATATCTGGTTTCGTGATTCACTATGGAAAAAAGGCAAAGGAGAAAGAGGAGAAAAAGCGCAACGAAAGAATTGTGGTTCGTATTGTGCGTGGATTGTTTGCATTCCGTTGTTAATCGCGCGTACGTCATTTATATGATGAATGGCAATTTATGTGTGCCGTCGTTTGTTTAGCGTTACAACATTAGCGTTGATACTGCGCCGCTGGCGTTCAGTGTATACATCGATATCATACAATTGTGCGCCGTTACAACGGTGCAGGTATTTGCATTCTCCTTTTACCAACTTGCTGCGTAACAATGTTGTAAATTATCTTTTGATTAAACATAATTCCATTAGTTAATACCAAGAACCCCTATTAAAATTTTGTCAAACGTAATTTCATTGACGATACATTCAATTCTGTCAGCTTTTTTCGATAGTAATTTGAAGATAATTATTATGAGAATATTTGAAATTGTGTAACAAACTTATTAGTAGCGACAGGTAATCTTTAACACGCTTCAAAATTCAATTTTACGAGTGCGGTTAATTTGAAGTTGATAAAAGTATGCTTGTGAATGCATGACTGAAGGAAAAAATTTAAAATAACATAAAAGATAAAAGATTGTAATTTCGTGCTCGCTAATGCGATGGTGTATTGTGTAGACAAATTGTAAAACAAAATACTTGTCAGGTGATTAAGTAAGGATAAAAATATGCCGCGTTAATCATAAAGTATATTCGAGATTCTACGTTCTTGTTTTAAGTTATGGTAATTTAGATTACCTTTACTGCTACATGAATGCTAGCAGTAAGATTCTGGATAAAACTTCATTCATGAAACAATTTTTTTTTAACTGTATAATTTCCCTTTTCCCTCTTTTTTACTTTTCATTGAAATTTAGTTGAATAATGCTAAATAAGAGAAAAGATTTGTTCAAAATTATACTACGTAGTATCAATTTGATTATAATAATTGAATATGTATATTAATTTCTTTTTAAGTGAAGATATTTCAATACATTAATTTAACTTCATAATTTATTGTAGAAATTAGTCGAAATTGTTTCCTCTTCCAATAATAATGAATGATTCAATAATTTGTGACACAACTCGTGCAATTCATGAAGCGTAATACGTGTTACGATTGGCAATTATGATATTTAATTAATTTTTTATTTATATCATCAGTAAATTATTTATTAGTTATTATAAATTCATTTATTAGAATGAGAAAAAATTTATTTTAATATGAAAAACAGAAAAAGTATAGGGGGATGTTGACTGAATAGGAAAATTTAGAAATTCGGGAATTGTAAAATGATTCCATGAATACATGAAATCATCTTACAACCAATCAATGTAAAGGAATCTTACGACAATTTAAATAACTTACTTTATAACGTACATACAGTAATTTATACTTTACAAATGAAAGTGGTTATAACTTGTTAGATAAAATATTTGTTCATTTACTAATTTCAATAGAAAATTCAATTTGCTGTAATATTTTGTTCAAATCATCAATTATCAAATATATAAAATCATCCTACGTTCAAAATAAAAATGTAGAACTTTGACGCATTGAAAACAAATGATCTTGTAAAAACGTCTATACAAACTGTTCTAAATAATTTATAGGGAAAATTAGGTGTTTTTTAAAATTATTGATACATTTATACAAATTTTTCCCCTAATTTTAGGAAAAATTGATTTAAAATTTTAAAAATATTCCAACTGATGCCCTTTTTCCGAATTTCGGAGAGTATTTATTATTCTTTTTTATGCGTGTGTAACCGCAGCTCACATTGCTTGCAGCACAAATCGCCTCGCATTTAATCACTGCATAAGATCGTTAAACAATAATTTCAATTGTATTATAAACTTTATCGTATATGAGATGTAATATAACAGAAGTTAATATCTTAATTCGTAATGACGAACTTTATGCAAATGGTACTCTCTAACGTCGATGACTTAATTTTATACGCCGCTGAAAGCTATTACATATTTATAAAATTGATAATTACACTCAGAAATCGAATTCGACAAAATTATTCTGTACATTCTACACGGAGTAAACAATTTGAAATGACTAATTTTGTCGATAACGAAGAAAAAATTACTGATTTCAGTTCGAAAAGTTTAAAAACTAGAATGATAAACATTTACTTGCATAAAATTTTTCTAAACCATTAAATTTTTGAATCGCTCCATCTTTGACTGAAAGCTCACACTAACTCATTGAAATGCAGCGTTTCTTTTACACTGCGAGAAACGGATCGTTGAATTATCTACC